>JANHAO010025652.1:0-11293 GCA_026873985.1 Saraca asoca
GATACTCTTGCATACATAATAATTCCATTCCTTGTTATCAACTTGTGATTTATATTTTTATAAACTCTATTTATTATGTTTGAGTTATTTTGATTCATTATAAGAGTAATTTAAGAAATTTAGAATAAAATTAGGAGAAGTAAATATTAATTAAATAATATGGAAGATGCTGAAAGTGTGATTAGGATTGCAATTAGAATTGCTGGAGAAAACAAGCATGATTGCGATTCGAATCAAAAAACTTATTTGTGAAGTGCTCAATTCGACTCAATGAAACATAGTTAAAAATGCGAGTCTGCTCGCCAAATTTTGAAAACTTTCATGAAGTCTAATTTTAAACGCGATCAAAATCAAAAAATAAGGCAAGGAAGGTTGATTCTAATGGTCAAGTTTTAGTTCAAAATTTGATTCAAATCGATCAAGAAAAACTACTAGATTTCTGCTAGTATGATTGTGAGTTCAATTCAAATGATACAATTTAACTTGCACAAGTAGATTTTGGATGCAAATAGCAAAAAAATAGGGGAAGCTATTTATAAGGCAAAATGTCACCGTAAGACCTTATTTCAACATATTTTATTGGCTCAAACATTCGCAAAACTCATTTATTTCATTCATTAACTAATTAGTTCATTGATCAAATCATTTAGTCATAAATCATGCCTCACAATCACATAATCCATTTTTATTAATTGTCTTCATTTATTTAACAAATCACAATTAAGAAACATATATTGATTCACAAGAGTGGTAAGAAATATTCACCTTACTAGTTAGAAATACAAAGGTGCAACTAATCACACTAAATATATCTATACTCTTCAAGAACACAAAGAAGAGTCTAATAGCTCCCAAATTTTTCTAAAGATGTCTCTCTTTAACTAAGTTTATATGTTTAGATTAGGATTCAATTTAACAAAGACTAGCTATATCTAATAGATTTAAGTTCTAAAATGCTAAAAAAACTAAGTTGATTCATAGGTTGAATAATTATGTGAATTGTAATAGAAATTTTCAAAAATTCATTTCTAAAGTTTCACCCAATGAATCGTATGATTTTGTTATCAAATGAAAGAGAAAAAAGATAAGATTTAGCAGTAAAAATTTGAGAAAATAATAAGAAGAATTGTTGAGCTTATTTATAGAGACAGAGTGAAGCTAGATAGAAAGAGATGGAAGCTTGAGGAAGAAGATGAAGGAATCTGCATGACTTTATTAAGCTGAAGTCCAAGAAAAAGGAAAGGGAAGCCAACTAATTGAAAGGTAGAATAGGAAAACTTGGTTAACTTTTCAATAATTAGAAGTCGTCTGTTTTCCCTTTTTAGTAACTTTCCTATTTTTCCCATTTTGAATTCAAATTTAACATACTTAACAATCTCCATTAATCATAAAATTTTAATATAAATTAGTTAAATTATACCCCTTTGTAATGGCTCTAATTTTATATTCAACCGATATCTGTAACCCTAGTTCAATATCTTCAAAGTTTTACAGAAATTAATTCTCAAAATTTTATACTTTCTATTTCTACTATATCTAAGTCTCTCATGACTTCAAATTAATAATTTTGAATTCTTCAAAATTTTTATTTTCCTTATTTTATTGTCAAAAATTAATAATATTTTTATTATTTTAATATTCAGGGTATTACACATAAATATAAATATATCTTATATATTTATAGATTTAATTATATTATAAATATTAAAACTAAATTTTTTCAAAAGGAGCCAGGCTCACATAAACATCTAAAGTATCAAAAAAAATTGGATGGGACTAAATTTGAACTAAGTAAAAATGCTTTGATATTAATGTAAACATGACTTGACTTGGTATTTATCCATTCCTAATTTAAAAATGTTTAAAAATTAAATAATAATCATAACCATATCTAATATATTTTAAAGGGGATTGCAAACTTCCACACTTTCCTCGTGGATGTTAACATCTTTCACTATTTCATTCAGAGGGAATTCTGAACCTCTTTTTCTTCTAACAACTTATTTTAAGAGTATATTTTAAAAATTTTATTTCTCATCCAGAGGACTCTATCCATCCTTTTGCATCTAGAAAATCTGTGTCTCGTCTTCTTCTCTCTCTTCTTTTCTTCACCCATGCTCAATCCTTGGATGTAGAGAAAAGAAGAGTGGAAATTTAAATGATGTTAAGGCCATTACTAAGAAGACAACTGGATGTTGAACCAATTACGAGCCAGCTTCAATTAGAATCACAAAATAGGCCCACCTCCTTGCCTTTTTCACATAACAGAAAATTCGATCATCTAGAGATCAAGAGCCAAAGCTCCACCCTCCCATTGTAAACTTTGATATTGGTCTACCAAATATTGTAGTTCTAGCAATTTTGAAAGAAACTTAATTCAAATTTAATAAACCTTGGAGTTGGCTTAATGACCATTGTCATTATAACTTCTGAAATAGGATAAAGTACTCTGTTCTTTAGAAACATTTTATGGTTCTGTGTAAATTGGGTTAGACTAAATTGCCTTGGTACTTTTTCTAAAGCAACCCACCCCAACTTTCTTATGGCTGAAATGCGACCGTTTGTCTAGCCAATGCATAGAATAGCAACTTTCCCTTTGGTTTTGCGCTAAAGTCCCTTAAAATTTATAATTTTTACTTGCTTTCAGGCCCTTGTAAGCACGATTGGATTCTATCTGATACCAGCAACAATGACCCATACCAGTAACATAGGAAGATTGGGATAGATTTGATAACTTAATTTATGTGCTTGCTAAATCCATATGGGTGATCTTTGGAAAGTCGTGGAAGGAAAGAAAATATTATAAAGGTAATTATTCTCAAGATCCTTTCATAATAAGTAACTATTACTAATTTATTATTAATTTGCTATTAATTATAACTAATTTAAATAAATGAAATAAATCATTATTTCATTTTAAAATATTAATTTTACATATCCATAAATATTTACAGGGTTTTGTTAATGGCATTAGAAATATAATTTTTTAAAAAATTTATGAATTAAATAAAAACACAAAAAATTTAAAAAATTTATATTTTTAACATCATTAAATAACATTAAGGAATTAAAAATAGTAACTATTAACCTTTATTTTATTCATTTTCTCCTTTTTTTTTCCCTTTAATTTAGTTTTTTCCTTTTTTCCCAAAATGTTTTTTGTTTCCACTTACATTATTTTCATTTGTAATTATTAAATTACATACATTATACATTCTTATTAAATTATTTTCCTTCAATATTTATTTACTATTATATTTATTAAAGTATGAATGCAAGTCAAAATAAACGAGATTTTATTTCTGTAATATTAAAAATCCCTTTATTAATTTACATATTTTGCTTAACATTTTATTAATTAATTTACATTATTCCCAATTGAATGAGCAAGTGGTAGGGTCATTACTTGGTCTGCTCGAGGTCACTGGTGCTATTTAGCACAAGGCCAATAGTGAAATTATGTGAATCTGTGATTTTCAATTGGAAATTTTTGGCCCAATCCATAGGCAAAGGTCACTTAAATCTGACCATCACCTCCTTCGTGCTTTGACTGCAGTAGTCAAGCCTACATCAATGATAAATTCCTCTTTAGAAGAATGTGTTAGGAATCTACAAGATAAAAATAAGTAAGAATGAAAGTCCACTATATATCCTCCGATACTTAAATTAGTAGGTGGTCTAAAATAAGAAGTAGAAAAGAAGATGAGACTGTAGATCATACCTAGATATTTATAGTATAGGAAATATGACCCTAATATTATAATTAAGCATGGATTAGTGGGCCAAAGAGGAATGGATAAATTGCAAAAAGGATTAGTGATTTTTTGATAGTTATTACATGTCCCATCACCCTTCGGGGAAGACTTGATGAGAGCAGTTGCATAAGAATGTCTTGTGAGTCTTAGAACTTGTGTGCTAAGAGAATGTCAAATGCTTAGGTTAGTGGGCTAGTAGGTAATGTAATTTGTAATCTATGTTTACTATCAGGCAAGTGGCTATGAGGCTTACTCTCTTGGGGTAAAAGTGTGGATTGGCTAATGATCTTTGTAGCTATTTTTCCTGATGTTGAAATGATTCTTTACCTTTCCCTTTTCATTAGAGGATGCTTGCCAATGGTTCTTGGGTGTGGGCATTTATAGGAGTAGGCCGCCTAATATGAGGTAGGTCCCTGACAATAGGGTCCTTGACTTCAATGATATATTCCTTTCCCTCCTAATCACCCCAACAAGAGGGAGTGTTTATTACATGCTCAATATGTATAAAATGATGTTGGTGAACATTGTTGATATCATGATCAATGCTTATTGTACCTTTCTCCTTGCCATCGAGAGAGGACTAATAAATATGCCCACTAAGTATTCTGTTGAGGCAACCTATGTGCTAATGAATGATACCAAAGACTTTCTTCAAATGTTAGCGTATTGAGAAGCGACGTCACTGAGCCATTAAGGTGAGTCATACACCGACGAACAAGCATACCAAGAGGCAACACTATTGAGCTGTCAAGGTGATTCATGCTCTAGTGAATGGGAATAGCAAAAGGAGACACCATTGAACCATCAATATGAGTCGCACACCAATGAGAGGTAACACCACTAAGTCGCAAGGGCAATTCATGTGTTAGTGAACAAGTAAACTAAAAGGTGACGCCACTGAGCTATTGAGACGATCTAACGAACAACATTTGGTTGAATGATTTTTTTTTCTTTTGCCTTCCTTTCCACGAATAAGAAAGATTGATGAAGGCACTTGTTAAGAGAGTTGTTGATGAAAGCTATGTGTTAGCAAAGGGCACTTAGTCAAATAGTAACTGTTAAGAAAATTGCCAAGTAATCACTACATCTTGCCCTCCATTTGCTTGGGCAACTTTTGATGATTTTTCAAATGGTTGTAAAGACGTGATGATGTGTGAAACCACAAGCTCAAAAACCTAGGATCAGGCCTAAAAAAACATGACTTTACCCTCTTCCCCGCCATTCAAGAAGATCACATAGAGATTATTGGAGAACAAAATGGCGATTATAATTTCTCTTGTGCAAATCCAGCTAACCCGAAGAGTTCTTAAAGACTTAAACTACAATCCAATTGTGCAAATAAAGAATGGAGAGATGGTGAGGAAGAATAGCAAAAGCACAAAAGAATTTTTAACGTGATTCGGTACGTCCACAGTAATGTTATTGATCTAATGAAATTTCTACAGAGTTTTAGTATGTGTTTTTTATTTCTCCCTTTTTTCACAATGATCTCCTCCCTTCTATTTATAGAGGCTAAGAGGTCACAAATGTAATTACACAAGTTGTATTTCTATTATATCAAGAAATAAATGTATTTAACATATGAGATTTTTGCAAATCAACTTTTGCATATTACTTTCTTTGTGTGGGCCCTTGTAAGCTGCTTCTTGTAAACTGGCCCCACAAGTCAAGTCTGAATGGGTGCCTGCTTCAGGTTCATCCTCAGCGAGCTCTTAGCTGAGCGGGATCTTTTTCCCCATGAGCTGGGACTTCCAGTCTGAGGTTGTTATTGGTCTTTGGCCAGCAACTTTGAACTCACGAGCTCATATTTAGCGATGTGAGCTCGCGCAAGGCTAACTGTTAGCTATGCGATCTGGGACTTATCCCTTAGCAAGATGGTGCCCTTGAGTGATCTTGACTTTTGAGGTAAGTTGGGCTTTTTTCTCATTTGGACTTACTGGGCCTTTTACCGGTCCATTTTGCATAAAAATCAGAAAATACCTATAACATTAGCCCCCCCAACTCTCAGTCCACTTTGTGGGCTGGGAGTTGAAGTTTACTAGTAAAAGTTTTCACTTGTAGATTATCATGTAGTCAAAGTCTTTACGGTCAACCTGTCGATTCGTCTACTCCAAGCTATACCCTCCACTATACGTGCTTCATAACCTTTAGTGTGGCAGCCTCATTTTCATTCAAGCCATTTAATTAAGAATAGCTAGAGACCATCTGGATTCTTCGGTAAGGTCAGGCTGGTCTATTTAAGACATGGGGAATCCTTCTTCCTTCTTCAATGGGTGACCTAATGGGTGCACTAGATAAGCCCCTCATACTTCCAATGGTTTGTGTTTTTGATGAAGCGTGTATGGTCTACCATATAGGAAGTCTTTACGGACAATCCTTCTTTAAGGATTTTAAGAGATTTTACTTAGATCTTGAATTATTTTCTCATGGTTATGTTGTAGGGTTCAGCCTTCCCAGCCATATTCCTTTGCTTCTCAATCCTGGGGGGATAGGTGAGCTGGAAAGGAGCCTTTAGCTGAGGGAGACGACAAGAAGAAGATTAAGGAGCAAGTGTGCCCGTCAACCCTCCTGTTGGTTAGAGTTCATCTCCAAGAAGCCAATCTTATTTCTAGAATATAATAGCTGTCAACTTGTTCTAATTTGTATTTTGAATCTTCTTATGTAAATTTACCTCATTAAGTGAAGCTTTTTAATGAATGAACTTTTCTTTATAATGTTGTGCTAAATATTCTATATATCACAGATGATAATATAAATTCCTGCAAATCACAATAAAATGAAATGTTTAAATAACCAATAGATCATGTTTCTCGGTAAGTAATGAGTCTGGGCATTGGAGTGCCTCAGTGATAAAAAATGTATAAGTAGGTCGCATGAGAGCTATACCTAGGAGTATGTCACATAAAAGCTGCAAGCAATAGATCGTATGCAAGTTGCGCCTTGTGAGCCATGCTACAGCAATCTTGTTGCTTAGTGGGCGGAATGAGTTTGACCTTGCTAGCAATCTTGTTGCTCAGTGGAACAATAATCTCGTTGCTCAGTCTCATAGCAATCCTGTTGCTCAGTCTCATAGCAATCCTGTTACTCAGTGGAATAGTAATCTTGTTGCTTAATCTCACAACAATCTCACTACTTAGTGGAACAACAATCTCGTTGCTCATATCCATAGCAGTCTCATTGCTCAGCGAAACAGCAACTCGTTGTTTAGTTTCATAGCAATCTCGTTGCTTAGTGAAACAGCAATCCCATTGCTCAGTTCCACAGTAATCTCATTGCTTAGATAGGAAATGAATGACTCTACTAGAAATCTTGTTGCTCAGGTAGGAAACAAGTTTATTTTTAATGCCTCCATGCCTCAACGAGCTTATAGTTCTAACTGGAATTAGCACCTCCGCGCTTCAGTTGACAAGTTGGCAATAGGCTTAGCACACAAAGTGCCTCAGCTAAAAAGCTGGCAATGTTATCAAATTTGATTTCGTCAACATAGAATAACTTTCTTCTTATATAACATTTTGCTGAAGATTAGCAAACAAAAAGATTTGAAGAGCTTTTATTAGCCTCTAAGCAATATTATGATATTAAAATATGGTCCTAACCGAAAGGCCCTGTTCATGATCAACAATCCACTAGGGTTGCTAAAGTTGCTATTCGGAGGGTCAGACCATGTAATCTTGTAAGCGATCTCTCTTGATGAGGTCCTCTATGGCATCCTTAAGTGCCCAACATTTCGAAGTGTTATGCCCAACCTCGTTGTGATAAGCACAGAACCTGCTCAGGTCTTTGAACTTGCTAGGGGCCCTCAAGAGTTTAGGTTTCCCAAAATCTTCCCTATTTCTTTCTGTGGCAAAGATCCTATCTTGCATGTCAAACAAGATATTGCAGTTTTCATGGTGACCTTAGTGCCGAGGTTGCTCGATTCACACTTTCTTCATAAGCTGGATGTTGAAGTCAACCTTTTAATTGTCTTTGCTCCTCTTCTTGTTTTGGATGAAGCTATTCGCTTCGTCCTCTTGCTTGGACTTTGTGCCAAAGGTTTTATCACACCTGATATGTTTGGTCGTTTATTCATAAAATATAGCTAGATCTCTTACTGAGGACTTGTATAGGATTTTTTATAGCTTTCCATCTTTGTAAAGTCCTGCTGAGATAGCCATCAAGATATTCTCCTTTGAGGGATTTTCTACAAAATTGGCTTCGTGCCTAAATCTGATTATGTAATCCTTCAACGATTCATGCTTATGCTAAAAGATCATCACAAGATGGCAGGGAGGTGTGAGCTACATTTTCAACACTCGATACTGATTGATGAATCTCTTCGGCACTCTTCCCAACTAGTAACACTATAAGCTAGGAGGTTTCTGAATCATGCTCAACGTATGCTTCCTAATGTAGCTAGGAAGACATGACATTTAATTAGAGGATTAGTTGTTTGAAGGTCCATTTAGATATTGAATGCATCTAGGTGGTCACATAGGTCACTGTTCCTATCGTATAGTGGAATCATAGGAACTTTAAGTTTGAGAAAAAGAGGCAGTGGTTCAATTTCTTTGGAGAACGGTGAGCTACCCTTGTCGTGAGCTTGATCATCTTGAGATTGAGGGTGCTCCTCTAGTCACTTTAGCCTCTCGAACAATTCTTTTATCTCCAAGTCGCAAGAGAAATGACCCGAAGTATCTCTCTGGCTAGACCTATTTGAGCTCTCAGCTCGATGCAAGCCCCTACATCACTGGCTATCGTAATTCTCACATGTTTGACGAGCTCCTGATCTTGTTCACTAATTGGTGGAGCGAGTTAAGTTAGAGCGCTGATGTGTCTATCTAGCAGACTTTTTCCTTTTGGGCTCTTTCACTTAGCTGCTAAAGTTGCACAGTGATCTCGGCTTATTTTTATGTGCCCAAGGTTTGTGCTTGCATCAGCACTTTAACCATGTTTGCCAACTCTCTTACCATATATTCTAATGTTTACTGTAGTTGGTGACCTGTCTGCACCTCATCAGCTCTAAGAGTAGTAGTAGGCTAGTGGTGGGTTTCATTATGTAAATTAGCAGTGATACTGGCAGCAGGAGCACCTGTCAACTGATCAATTGGAGTGTTTAAGCTTCTGAGGGTTCTTCCTCTAACCATTGCAGCCGAAAGGAAGATCAACCAAGATGCAAATGATTTTCCCATAAACAGTGCCACAATGTTGACGGTGGAATTTAGTTCGATCCAAATCTAGCCAACCCAAAGAGTTCTTAAAAACTCATACTGCAATCCAGTTATGCAAACGAAGAATGAAGAGATGGGGAGGAAGAACAACAAAAGAACAGAAAGATTTTTAACATGATTCGGCTAAAATATAGCACTGGTCTCTACATCCATGATAATGTTATTGATCTGATGAAATTTCTACAAAGTATCAGTTTATGTTTTTTTTTTCTTTTTTTTCACAATAATCTCATCCCTTCTATTTATAAAGGCTGGGAGGTTACAAATGTAATTACACAAGTTACATTTCTGTTACATCACGAAGTAAATGTATTTAACATATGAGACTTCTGCAAATTACTTTCTACACGTAGGCCTTTGTAAGTTGCTTCTTACAGACTGGCCCCACAGTTGAGTCTGAATGGGTGCCTATTTCAAGTTCATCCTCAGTAAGCTCTTAGCTGAGCGAGATGTTGTGCCTCACAAGCTGAGACTCCCAGTGTAAGGTCACTGCTAGTTAACCAACGACGTCGAACTCATCGCATAAAGTGAACTGTTGGCTATGCGATCTGGGACTTATCCCTTAGCAAGCTGGCATTCTTAAGCGATCTTGACTCTTAGGGTAGGTTGGGCTCTTTTCTCATTTGAACTTATCTGCTACTAGGCCTTTTGCCGGTCCATTCTGCGAAAACACCCATAACAAAACCACAAGTTAAAAAACCTAAGATCAAGCCTAAAAAAGCATGGCTTTGCCCTCTTCCCCGCCATTTGAGAAGATCGCATAAAGATTATTAGAGAACAAAATGGTGATTATGATTTCTCTTGTCTTCTTCCCCACCATTGAGGGAGATTGCATAGAGATTATTGGAGAACAACAAACAAATGATTGTAACTTTTCTTATCTTCCTCCCCATCATTAAGGAAAATCACATAAAAATTATTGGAGAGCAACAAATTAACGATTGCAACTTCTTGTCTCCTCCCTACCATTGGAGAGATTAGATGGAGATTATTAGAGAACAACAAATTGGTGATTGTAACTTCTTTTGTCTTCCTCCCTACCATTGGGGAGATTACATAAAGATTATTAGAAAACAACAAAATGACTATGGTAATTTCTCTTATCTTCTTCCCCATTATTAGATAAGATCGCATGAAAGTTATTAGAAAACAACAAACTAATAATTGTAACTTCTTTTGGAAAGTGAAACCACAAGCTGAAAAGTTTGAGACTGGGCTTAAAAAGGCATGGCTAAAAATCATAGGGTGCAGGACAACCTTATAGAATTATGCTACTAAGCTAAAAAACAAAGCATCATGGGACATGGAGCAGCCTCGTGGAATTATTCTACCAAACTGAAGAGCAAAGCACCACAGGCATGGGATAATCTCATGAAATTGTTCTACCAAGCTAAAGAACAAGGCACTACAAGTGAAGGGCAGCCTCGTGGAGTTGTCTACTAAGCTAAGAAGCATAGCACCATGGGCCTAGGGCGAACTTATGAAATTATTGGTGAAAAGAGTGACACTCTTGATTTCTGGATTTAAGTGGAGAATTTTAATGAACAGTGAACAATGGAGATAATTGGAGCACAATTTTATGACAATTTGCAGTTTCTCTTGTCGTCCTCCCCACCGTTAGGGGAAATTGATAAGGGGGTTGTTTGGGTGAGCAATGTGTTAGCAAGCAACAATTTTGAGTTATTCTTCACTGTTGCTTGCAATGGTATAATGATGTCTAGTGAAGTGATTGAGATGAGCTTCATACTCGTTTGATGGAACTTCAATCAATCTTTATTTAGGTGTTTGGTGAAGAGGGAGTGCTTTGTATTGGTTTTTGTGTACTTCATAATTTCCTCATATTTCAAAAATGAAATAGTTTTTATGGAATTTAAGAAATGCATAATTTAAATATATCATTCCAATACTATATTTAAAGACTAGAGAGGCAAGATATGCATATAAGGAATTATCATGATGTGACAAGAAATATAATACATTATTATGACATGATGCAATCATCTCAAATATAAGTGTGCATACTCCACACTCCAAATGACAACCCTATAATAATTCAAGTAATATCTTCACGTGCATGAGTAATATCTTGAAGTTTCAATTAGAGTACTTTCATGTTACAATACTTTGAAATTATCGTATATCAAGTTCATAAATGTGATGAGGCAACTTTGTATGTAGTGAGAAATGTTAAAAAACACGCCATGAGGAATGCGCATTGTTGATTAGCTCATTGTTGTAGTTTTGTAAGTGTGTCAAAAGAAAAGTCTCACATTGCTCAAGTGAAAGGAAGTCTTAGTGTTTAAATACTAAGATATGAATATGGGCTAGTAA
>JANHAO010025653.1:0-11295 GCA_026873985.1 Saraca asoca
AATATATTAAAATTATAATTTTAATATACATACACATACTAATTAATTAATTATATATTATTTATTATATATTATTAGGCTAACGGGTTAATCTACCAGACTAATCCAATAGTCCAATAGAATCAGATTAACAGGCTAATCTAATAGCCCGACAGGTTAACATTTATCAGTTTCAGGTGTTTGTCGGATTGGGTTATTTCGAACCAATTTCTTACCACGTCAGGTCATTATTATCATTTTTTTGTACCAATTCTAGTCCTAAACTAGGTAAAATTATATCAATTTCAGGCTAATCCATTAAACCCAAGCTATGACACCTTTACTTCAATCCAGCAAAATCAACATTTTTTATTATAAAATAATATAATATTCATTTTAATTGTGATTTATTATATCGTATTGCTTGGGTAGCATGAGCTCATTCGCAGCGTCAGAATTGCGTTGAGTCAAAGTTAGACTCGACGCAGATTCTCATGTGATGTGTCCTCTCCTCTGACACGTAAGCTATCTGCCTACCACTACCCACTCTTTCCGCGTCCTCTTCCCTACGCGTGTGTCGGCGAGTGGAGACGACTGCTCACAAACGACTTTCTTGTTGCAAAAGATGCCCCGCGCTTCATTACTTTTAGTTTTAGTCTGACGCTCCATCTCCACAGTCCACACGCATATTTTCTTTCTGGACGTTTTCTCTTGCAAGAAGTCAAACCAATTTGAAAAGTTACCCATGATCCATAATTTTCAGTGGAAACGTAAATTCAAAAAAGGGAAAAATCGCAAATATTCCCCTTTAATTTTAAAATGATTATATTTTATCCTAATTAATTTCAAAATTTTAAAATTAAAATATTAAATTATATAAATTTTTTAATTAACATTCATCATTTATTTAATTAATTAATTAATATAATTAAATGTCATATTCATAATTTTTTTAAAAAAATCACATAAATTTCCCTCATCATTCACTAATCATGATATAAAATTATAAAAAAAAATAGATTGCGGTGAATATATCATCTTGTTTTGTAATTAGATAGGTAAATGTACAAAATTGCGCACTGAAAATCTATCCCAAAGCACCTTTCTAGGGTCGTTTTCATAAAACAACAATATATCACTGCAGATTATATTCCTCAAATAAAAAAAGATACACAAATAGTGTATGAGATTCATACGTACAGTATTTTCGTTATTGGTATGCGCGTGTGTCCCTCTATCAATTGACAAATAGTAAAAATTGTACAATTTTTAATATTTTCCTAAAATCAAATAATTATTTTAATCCTTCACTAATTTAATTCATATCAATTTAACATTTTAAAAAAAATTAATATCAATTTAGTCCTTCGATTGTTTGACTACACCCATTCAAGTCTTTTAAAAATTTTAGTTTTAATTTACTCTTTTAATTATTTAATTATGTCTAATTAAATCTTTATAGCAGTCTATCATTAGAATAATTAATAAAAAATTATTGATACAATAATTGACCTTCTAGAATATAAATGACAAGTATATAATCATATTAACATTATAACATTATTATATTAAAAAAATAAGTTATTATATCATTATTTATTTTAAAAGTTTAAATAAACTAATAAAATGATTGAAATAAGCGTAATTAAATAATTGAAGGAGTAGATTGATATTAAAACTAAATTGATTAAGACTAAAATAGTAAGGGATTGAAACATCTATTTACTCTTTTTCTAAATTGTTCTATGTTATGTGTAATTATTGAGAGTATGAGTTTAGGGGAAAAAGAAAACTTATCAAGATAATAGATGCTAATAAAAAAATCATAAGTCTTAAAATAAAAAATTATATCTTTTTTTTCTTCCTAGGAAAATGATTAGTGATTAACAAGGTAAATGTTTAGTCATTTTGTGACTTGCGCCCCTTGCTAGGTGCCACATATCCTTGTAGTGTTGTGGAGGTTCGAAATGTCAAAGAAGGATTTTGGAGTTTGCAAGGTGATTTGTATTGAGATTGATGCGCATGATTGTGATAATTGGGTTCCTTATTATCACATCTTGTTGGACCCCTAACGACCTAATTTATTGAAGCATTGGTAAATGAAATTGTCAATCCACAAGCCAATCATTAATCCTAGTTACATTAGAAAAATTGCACACGTAAATAGAATAGTTTATATCACTTATATAAATATGAATGATAAATTATATTTATTTTTTAATTTTGAATTAATTACATTTATATTTTTATATTTTAAATTTATATTCATATTCTATAAGACAGAAAATAAAAAATGATTATGCTTTAAAAATATAAAGATATAAATATAATTAAAATAAAATAAAAAATAATCATAATTTGTTCAATAATGTTTAATGTATAACTATTTTTCTTATAATTAGCTCACGACTAAAATAAAAATGTACTTTATTTATTGTGATAGATCACATCGTGACTCTCTGGAACAGAATGTGACAAGGATGTGGAGGTAGCAAAATTTCTTGTTGGAATCATATTTGGAGAAATTAAGGATTAATAATGTTGACCGGCATATCGAAACAACCATGATTTACTTCTTTTTAGAGGAAAATCTACAGTGGACCAATCTTCCCATTTTCCACGTACGGATTTGAAATGTTACACAGAAGAATACAAAGAAATATATATATATATATATCATAATTATACGAAGACAAGAATGTCACTTTTGGTTTAGGTAACAATTAACAATATTATTTGTTGTATCATATCATTATTAATTGCCTTAGACAATGTCAGCCTTACGCCAGCAAAACACTCCAAAATGAACATACATTGTTAAAAATATGTTACTACTTTTATACAAATATATATTACTTATATTAAAACAAAAGAGAGATGATATTTTCTACCACATATATTAAATCATAAAATTAAACATTAATATTATTTGAATTATATTAATACACATAATACTCTCAATTTAAACTTGATTTATTAGAAAAGAAAAATGTCAAACATAATAAAAAAATATCACAAAATTATTAATAGTGTCAGCATTTAAAGTATTTATCTAATTAATTAAAAAAATAATTAAATTTTAATTCCATAAATTAACTCGGTTGATTTAGGTATGAAAAACAAATATTGGATTATAACTATTAACTGAGTTCTTGAAGCTTGCAAGTAACAATGGTGCAATATTGGTGCCCACAATGACTCATGAGAGAATAGAATCTTTGATATCATCATGAACTGCCAATAAAAGGAGGGCAAGAAACATCTTCTTGTCATTCCTGAAGGCAAATTAAGACAACAAGTGTGTGTGTGAAATGTGAAAGCAAATTATGCTCCAAATTATGCTCTAAGTTGAAAATTTTGCAACTCAAAAACCAAAAGATAGGTCCTTAAAAGGAGGCAGATCACATTCACATTTGCAACCACTAAGAGAGTGAGTTTGAAACCCCACTTCCACATGTCGTTTTCTTTGAATGATTTGTTACTATTCATAAAAGAATGGACAAGTCTTTCGAACTTAATGTCTCTTCCTCCAAATTTGGGCGATTAATAATGCTTTTTCTTACGCGTTTTGGAGTTCTTTTACATGTTGGGAAAGCCTTATATGCTAGCTGTAATGATCAATCTCAAAATAATTAATAATTAGTTATCCACAAATTAAATTAACAATTATCAATAATCTTCACAACCTGCCGTCAACTTTTCCTTTTCCTTTTCCTTTTTTTTTAAAGTTAATTAGATAAAATGGAAAACCATCTACTTTGAATGAATTAAGGTTCAAACATTTTATTATGTCATATGTATTATGTAAAATTTAAGAACTTACTGTCCTTAATGTTATATGCTTGCACACTCACATATATTGTTGTTTAATTACATATAATAGGGTGAAAGATAACTCAACATAAATCTTTAGGCATCACTAAAATCAAGCTTTCTTTTTCTTTTCAAATAGAAACGCATTACAAGAGGATTAATATAATTTTAATTTTGGTAATAAAAGTGGTAGTTTTGAGTTGAGCAATTAATATAATTTAATCAAAGCTGAAATGTATTTTTGGTGCCCTAATGCTTATTTTAATTTTAACCTCGAATTTTTATTTGGGTCACTTCATTCCATAACTTATAATTTTTACACAATTTTAGCCTCCAAGAGATAAAATCTGTCCAAATTTTTAACAAAAATTGTTAATATTGCTCTAATTTAACATTTTAGATGTTAAAACATATCTAACTTACACTTAAAACTCTTAAATTGTGGACATATATGTTATCTTTTTTCTAATGTTGCAAACATTAGAATTGGCAAAAGACCATGCATTTACAAATATTCTAGGCTAAAATCACATTTATTTGATTCAAATTAATTCCTTTATAATAATCATATTAATGAATTCTATTAAAAAATTCTATCAAATTTTGTTAAAGATATAAATAATTAGAGATTGAAATTGAAATAAAAGTTAGAGAATCAAAACTACATTTCATAAAATGAATAAATATCATGATTTCCTCTCTCACACTTTCTCTCCCATCTCCTCTCTCGCTCTCTCTCTCATCTTTTGTCTCACTTTTTCTATCATCATTCCTCACTCTCTTTTATCCTCTCTCACATTTTTTCTCTCATCCCCTCTTTCACTTTCTCTTTCATCCTCTCTTACACTTTCTCTCTCATCTTCCATCTCACTTTCTTTCTCATCCTTCCTCACTCTCTTTTTTTTTCTCTCACACTTTCTCTCTCATCTTCTCTATTTTTTTAAACTTAAAATAGATAAGGATATTTTGGACAAAAATAACTAAATTTCCAGAAAAGTTATATTAACACCAAATGTAGGGATGTCTAACATTCTCAGAAATATTTAAGAATAAATTAAACATATTTTTAACATTCCTAGGAAATATAATTCCCAAAAACAAAAAAAGAATTAATGTACCAAACACTCTCTTATGATTTAATCATAAGGCGTGAAATGCTAAATACACATTTTATACTTAAAACTATCTCTTTACAATGCGATGAAATTGCAAGCTGGATTTCTGAACTTCACATTCTCCTCACAATCTGTGCAAGGTAAGTGAAAAGGGGGCCTTAACAATTTTTGTGATATAAATTACTTCGCTGGTCAACAATATGAAAACCAAGTTCTGTATTCCGACTAATTAAGCATACGGATTGCTTTATCCAGATTTTTTTTTTCTTCTTGACAAAGTCAATCAACGTGTTTGCATTTTCCACAGTCAATGGAAGCTCGTGTGTGGTTTAAATTTGATCATTTATATTTGGATGAGTTTTAGTACGTATCTGTCTATTTAAGTATCTTACACATTTCTTGAAAAAGTATAAAAAATTTTAATTTTTTTATAAAATAGATAATTTTTGTAGAAAATTAAACTTTTGTTGGAATATTTTTGTGTTGTAAACTTTATTGATGAATGTGTAACTTTTTTAAATATTTATTACATTTAAAATGCACACAAAGTACAATTTTTTATAAAAAAAATTAGAAGACTTTATAAATAAAGTTGTAACATTTGTGAAAAGTTTAAAACATGATTGAATAAATTTACGGTACAAACTTCAAAATATTATCATGATTTCCGCTAATTTATCTATTCTTATTTTTATATATGCCTAGATTGACTTTTCCGTACACATTCCCATTTCTATTAAATTTTCAATTCCACATATTCATCCTCATTTACTTAGTTTATTTATTTGATTTATTTAAATAAGACATATTTACTAACGTATATGATTTTTTTTTAAAAAAAATGAAATAATACTTAGACGAAGATTCTAATAATACTATACAATAAAAGATAACATAACATTTTTGTTTAATTTTCAATCTTAGAAAACTTTTTATATTTAAATTGAAGTAGTGCATGCTTACTTTTAATTTTCTTATTATGATATTTTTTTAATATTATAATAATCATAACATTCATCCTTATTTTTTTTTCTTTTCCATTCATGTCATGGATAGAATTTTTGATTATTTTTAGTCTTTTAAATCAAAATATCTTCTCTTTTATTCAAATTAAATGATTTATATATAAGTAAAATATTTATTAACATATTATTAATAATATCTAATTTTGATTTGTTACATAATGTTTATCTAAAAATAGTCATTCTTTAAATTTTCATATTTTCTTTAAATATCAAATATTAAATTTGATATTTCATAATTTTCTTTTATTACTTTTGAGTACTTATCACAATTTTAATTTAAAATATTTCTGAAACTTTATAAAAAATTGCAGGACAAGGCAACCTACAACTAGGAGGGGTGAATTGGATGTTTTCTAAATTTTTTTATTTTTAAAATTCTTTTTGAAAAACTCTTGATTTTAAAAAGTTATAGGATGATTTTAATTCCACAATTCAAGAGAACTTCAATGAAGATGTTTGTACACAAAATATAGCAATTCAAACACTTGTCCAGAGTAACTTATTCAATTATATATAGGTAAGGTATCAAGAAACACATATAAATAGATATTACTCTTTCAATAATTTAAATATTTAAGCAACAGGATAAATATTAAAGCATGATATATTCAACAAATTTCATCTACAAAAACAGAGTATGTCTATTTTTCAATTATTCAACATCATGGAATTAAAAACCAACAATTTCAACAATATTTCTCAAGTAATTTAAAAATCATAGCCTTAGTTAATTAATATCATCAAGAGCAAAATAATCAACACAATATATATTGTTAGAATATAAAGAAAGTAGTAAAAGAAGAATCAAATTCAAGATTTATAATGGTTCCTCCTTAAAAATCTGTTACGAGGTATATATCTACTTTTTAAGCTTGAATTAAGTGTTGTTTCACTATCATTTGTTTTTCCAAGTTTGAATCTGGCACAAGAAAAAGCCTTTACAACGATTGTATGCTTAAGCAATTGAAATCCTTTGAGATTATTCACTCAAAGCTAAACACTCAAGAGATATCATCTTCATTCTAATATAGGGCTCATTAGCTTTAAAAATACTTAAAAAATTTGAGATGAATTGAAAGAAAATAGCAAGAAATCAAAAGTTCATATTACAAATTAAAACACTAGAGATAAAGATTTACTCAAATCTAGGTCAATAACTTGTAATAGAGTAAATGGATGTAGTAAAGAAGGAATGAGTTGTATTTATCTATTGGAAATTAAGGTTCTTTCTTTAGAAATGAGAGCATAGGATATTTATAGTGAGAAGGTAGTAAAGAATTATTAATTCAAAAATTACTTCAAACGAGTAGAATTGCATGTGCAAAATTTGAATTGTGAGTCGAGTAGGCAAGATTACATTACTCTCTGGATGAAAATTAGCCTGCATGAATCAACTCACATGCCCAATTTAAAAATGTGTGAATCAATTCATGAATCAACTTATCTCTAGTGTAAGGCTTTTGGGCAAAATCCAATTGAACACAAGACTTGCTTGCCTAGGATTTGTTTTTGAAATAGTTGCTTTGAAAACTTTTGACTAAAACTTTGCTAATTTATTTTCAAAGCAATGCTTTCAACTTAAAAGTATATTTTCTCAAGTAATAAATTTGTTAAAAAATCTAAGATCATAAAAAAAAAAATACTTTTGGAGAATTTTTCAAAATCCTTGAGGCAATCACTACTTAAATCTAATTTAAATCTTAAGTTAAATTCAAACAAATTTTTAACATCTTTATTAAAGTAATTTTAAGCTTAGTCAAAGAATTTAAAAATATGTTTGAACTTTATTTCGTGAAAAATTTAAACGTAAAAGGAAATTTATAACATTTGTGAAAAGTTGAAAGCATGAGTGAATAAATTTACGGTACAAACTTAAAAAATTTAAGCGTAAAAGGAAAGTTATAACATTTGTGAAAAGTTTAAAACATGATTGAATAAAACATGATTGTATTTGTCTATTGGAAACTAGGGTTCTTTCTTTAGAAATGAGATCATATGATATTTATAGGGAGAAAATAATAAAGAACTATTAATTCAAAAATTACTTTAAATAAGTAGAATTGTATGGGCAAAATTTGAATTTAAGTCGAGTAGGCAAGATTACATTACTCTCTAGATGAAAATTGGTCTGCATGAATCGACTCACGTGCCCAGTTTAAAAATGTGTGAATCAATTCACGAATTAACTCATCTCCACTGCAAGGCTCTTAGGCAAAATCCAATTGAACACAAGACTCACTTGTCCAGGATTTGTTTTTAAAATAGTTGTTTTGAAAACTATTGATGGTGGATTTTAGTTCAGCTAAAATTTAGTCAACCTGAGAGGTTTTTCTAGGACTTAAACTATTTTTCGATTGATCAAGATGAAGAATGAAGGGAATAGAGAGGAAGAGCAACAAACATATAGTATTTTTAATGTGGTACAGCTAAAATCAGATAACATAGGTCCTTATATCTATGATAGCTTTTATTAGTCTAGAGAAATTTTAGTAGAGTTACAATATGCAAATTCAATCCATTTTACAATGGTCTTCTTCCTCTTATTTATAGAGGCTGGGGAGGTTATAATTGTAATTACACAATTTGTATTTCTGTTATATCAAAATAAATGTATAAGACAACTTCAACTATTGCAAAATGGCTTCTGTAGACTGTTGGTTGACTTCAGAAGTTTGCTTTCTATGGCTGGGCCCTATGCCCTACTTCTTGCAGACTGGTCCCATAAACCAAGTCTGAGAGGGTCGCTACTTCAAGTTTTCCCTCAACAAGCTCTTTTGCTGAGCGAGATGTAATGTCCGTGAGTTGGGACTGCCTGGGTCGGTGCCGGCCTTCGGTCAACAAGGACGGATCTTGTGAGCTTGCCTTTGGCAATGCAAGAGCTTGCATATAGCTAGTTGCTGGCTATGCGAGCCGTGTCTTGTCTCTTAGCGAGCTGAGTCGCGTCTTGTCTCTTAGCGAGCTGAGACTTCTTACCTCATTCTATACTCGTAAGGCTAGCGATCTAGCAAGTTCGGCTTTTTTCTTTCTTGAACTTAGTTTGCTATCGGGCTTTTATCAGCCCATTTCGTAGAATCGGAAAATGCCTATAACAAAAACTTTTGATCAAAACTTTTCTAATTTATTTTCAAAGTTGTTATAGGCAAGAATCGACCTCGAGAGATCGCAATAGACTCTGGGCCAGATTGCCCAACTCGTCAAAGGCGCCTAGCAAGCTTCGCTTCACCCTTTGTTAGAAAGCGGTACAGCAAAGTCATCCCGATATCATCTCGCGAAGCAAGTCTTACCTTGCTCACTGCTCTACAGTGGTACAGCGAGGTGACCCTAAGGCCAGCTCGTCAAGCAGTCGACCATCCTGCTCGAATCCGCTACCCCGCTACAACAGTATCGAGCTCGCTACAGCGAATCCCATGACGACCTCGAGCTAAGAATCCTAGCTCAAGAAGCCAAGCACCTTGCATGGTAAACCAGCCCCGTGCGACAGACATATATACCAGTCCACAACCGATAAGAGGGGCCTATCCCGCAGCCTATTTCCTGCAACAACCAGATTGTAGCCTTTTACTGTCTTTTTCATTTATTTTTTGATGTAGCACAACTGTAGCTTATATTTAATGCATGTAATTCATCATTCCTCTATAAATAGGATTGCATTGCTAGAAGAAGGGGAGGAGGCCAAAACTTTGTAAGTAGAAACTCTGCTAAAATCATTTCTCAACACATTAATAAAATCTCCATTGTGGACATAGGATCCGGTGCCGCCCGAATTTAGCCGAACCACGTTAAAAACACTGTGTCTCCCCTTCTTTCTTCCTCTCGGACCATCTCCATTTGCACTTCAGAAGCAGCAATTGGATCCTCGAACTCCTCCGTTGGCCGGATTTTGGGACCATCCGTACGAATCGAAATTCGACGTCAACAAAAGCAATCCTTTCAACTTAAAAGTATATTTTCTCAAGTAATAAATTTATTAAAACATCTAAGATCATAAAAAGAATACTTTTGGAGAATTTTTCAAAATCCTTGAGGCAATCACTACTTAAATCTAATTTAAATCTTAAGCTAAATTCAAACAAATTTTTAATATCTATATTAAAGTAGCTTAGTCAAAGAATTTGAAAATATGTTTAAGCTTTATTTCATGAAAAATTTAAACCTAAAACAAAAGTTATACCTATTAAACTCTTAAGCTTTATTGATGCTTCTAGGCTTTCTAAAGCTTCAATATTTCAATACTTCAAAGTTTAGAACATCCATTTTTTCTAGCTTTGTTTTTCCTTGTTTTTTATTGAGTTGAGAATTATAAGATTTTTCATTTTGTTGACTCCAATACTCACTTTTTTCTTTAGACAATTTTATAATGTACATAAATTTTGCAAGTCATATATTTAATCTAATCTAATTTTTAAGAATATTAATATGCATGAGTCATATATGAAAAATAGACCAAATTATTACAAGAATATCCAATATCATCATATCATATATACTTATTAACCATATCATAATATGTCTATTAAACTTATATACGATATAAGCACAAAGACATGCATGACTGTTGTAACATTTATTTATCATTATCAAAATTCATCCTATTAAATCTTGTGACTAACAAAAAATATTTCTGTAATATATATTTTCTTGAAGATAATATATTAGTTATGACATTTATATATAAATATAGCTAAAAAATAGTTTGAAGGTACGCATGAACTCTTATTAATTATATTTTCTTGTATGAAGTAATTAATTTAAATTTTTAGATAAAATAATTTATAAATAATTTCACTTAAATATTAATATATTAATAAAATATTTTCAAAGATAAAAAATATTTAAATTATAAATTTAATTAATTTAAAATATTAATATAATAATTTTATTGAATTAAAAATATAATATTTTCTTATAATTAACATAAATATATTATCTAATAGTTAAAAATATAATAATAATTTATTATGTTTTAACATATTATAATTTATAATTTAAATTTAATAATATAAGTATTATCTTATAAAACTAATTAAATTTGTACATTGCAGGTATTACAAACAAGTGCCTGTACATAGGAGTGAGAATTGTGTAACATCGCTGGAGAACGTACTGCTTGGATGCTAGAGGGGAAAGGAAGGGAAAGGAAAGGAAAGGAAGATGGAAGGAATGGAAGATGATTTTTTGTTGATTGGTTGGATGGAAATAGAAAGGAAAGGAAGTGGAAGGAAGTATAATAAAAAGTGATTTAGAAAATAAAAATAATAATATAAAATTATAAAATTACATAATACATGATTAAAATATACAAATATTATAAACATATGCTATTGTTAAAAAAAATATATTAAAGTTTATATTTCTTAAATTAT
>JANHAO010025654.1:0-11295 GCA_026873985.1 Saraca asoca
TCTTTATTTTTTCTGCAGAATTTTAACATTCATTCATTCTGCTGTATAATTGTTCTTTTCTACATTTATTTCACGAATTTTATAAAGCACTTACATCAAGATACTTGTGTATACCTATCTCCAATGAGATAAGGGCAAGATCCAATTCTGCATTTTAACTTTTTAATCATTCTTTTAAAAAAGGGACCTGATGATGGTATTGTTCATTTACTTAGTATGCCACATATACTTGAATATAATAGAGTTGCTAAAAGGCACAATAAGACCTTGTTGAAAATAGTGAAGTTTATTTTGACTCTTACCAATTTTTCTACTACTTTTTAGATAAGTTCTTTCCATTACTGTTTACATTCTAAATAAAGTTTTTATTATTATTATTAAGAAGAATCATTATAAACTTTGGATTAGTAATTAATCTAAGTTGAATTATATGAAAGTTTAGGAATTGTGTTGTTCATGTTATTATACCATATCCTACTAGAGATAAACTTGTAGTAAAACCAAAAAAGCTATTTAGTGGTTATCCAAAGTAATTAAAAGGGTACAGGTTGTATGATCCAATAGATGAAATGATCATTGAGAGCATGGATGTGAAATTTAAAGAAAATCATTTTGATTATTGTTGACTAAAATCTGGGTCCTCTAAAGATAGAGAGGGAAAGGTCTGCGTATTGTAACTCAACCAACCTAAGCCATGAAACCATTGCCTAAAGGCAAATACAATTAACATGGAAGTAGGGGTCAAACTGACTTTAGTAAAACCACAATAAAAATGCTCTTGGTGTCCATATTTCTCCTTTCTCATTCTCTTCTTTGCTCACTAACTTACATGCTTGAAACTCATAATCTGGGTGTTGACTAAAATCTGGGCCCTCTAAACCATATTTTATCGTTAACATTTTGGCACTAGAATGAGGGCTTAAACCTTCCAACTGTTTCTTCTCCATTTTTGTAATTTGCTAAGCAGCCACAATAGCAAGAAGGAAGAACAACTAGGAGCATTAATGCTGTCACTGGCCAACCTGGGAATCATGTTGAGCAACAAGAATTATCACTAAGGGGCTCAGTTTTCTTGGTTGTAGGAGTGTCTACTACCCTTACAGTGGGCGCAGTCAATGATGTGGCACCTTCAACCTCTTACCAGTTTATTACTCTTGAGGTTGACAGAGTTCAAGTATGGCATCAACATCAAGAGGTGCTAGAAAGCACAATAAAAGAACTGGTCAAAATAGTCAAAATGCTAGTTAAGGTGCAAGCCCAAGGAGCATAAAAGCAAGACCAGGTCATGGCACCTAGAGGGGGCCAGCCCATTAGTACAGTTCACCCTTCTCACTGGTGGGGAAGGTCAGAAGTCCATCGAGTTCATAATGGCCATGATGGTTGGTGACCTATGAGCTCACATTATTCAAAAGGCCCGTACAGGTATGACCAGGGGCATATCCCAAGTTGGTATTCCTGTGATCAGGAGAAAGATAAGAGTTAGGGATCTTCCAGGATGATTCAAAACACATGACTCGATGATCAAAGAACTCCTCCAAAGGGTGAAGCAACTGGAAGAACACCCTCAAGCTTGGGATAGCTGAGATCGCTATAAGGAAGGGACACCATTCACTAGTGAGGTTGAGAAGCAACCTTTCCCTCGCAAGCTCAAGATCCCCGTGATCTTGCAATACAATGGGGATAGCAACCCCTATTCCCACTTAGATGCATTTAACATGCAGATGGAACTTCAAATGACCAATCCACTGGTTAAATGTCACATCTTCCCAACTATGCTATGAGACATACCTCGAACCTGATTTAGGAATCTCCCAGCCCGTAGCATTGGCAGTTGGGAACAATTTCAAACAAGATTCATTGACCAATACAAAGCATTGAAAAGGCAGCTTGCATTACCTTGCCATCTCGCGACGGTCTTCCAATGAGAGGATGAACCGCTGAAAGACTACATTGCTCGGTTCAAGCGTGAGGTTAACAATGTGGAGAAACCATCCAAAGAGAGTATCTTGACAGTGATATCTACGGGACTCCACAAAGATGGGAAGTTATACGAAAGCATTTACAAATCCCCAGTCAATAATCTAGGCAAGTTCTATGAATGGGTTGCTAAGGAAATTAGGTGGGAAGAGGCATTCAGCCAAAGCAGCCTAAGTATAACGATGGGACAACTAGCTCAGGTCAGGAAAACAATAGTGAAAACATTCAAGGCAGCTTTGATGGCCGACCTATGAAAAAACCCAAAAATGAGCAATCCCAGCACCTGGGTTGCCATGACAGCTATACCACCCTATTGGACACTCCAAAGTGTATCTTTGCAGCTGAAAAAGGTAGGGAGAATTTTGGGAAGCCTGGTTCCATAACAACTCCCAATAGATTCAAGGATATGAGCAAGTTTTATGCCCACCATGAGGAAGCCAGACATAATACTTTGGGGTACCGAGTGCTCAAAGATGCAATTGAGAGTATGATCAGGGGAGGTCACTTACAAGATTATGTGGTGCAATCCTCTGGATGGCGACCTCAATAGTTCTAATTACTACAATGATAATGACCTAAACACCCATTAATTTTTTCTCTTTTGATATATGTCATCCAGATGTAAATTAATTGTATTAAATTTGTTTACAAATTTTAATGATGAATGATTTCTAGATAAATTTTCAAGAAAGTTCAAACTCAGACTCAAGAGTTAGTGATCTTATATCGCATTATTCTTTTTCAAGCTCATAAATTAAATAACAATCTTAGTTATTTAAGTGAGAGTTAAGTGAAGACCTTTTGACTGCAATCTCGTCCTATTTATCATCTAGAAGTGAGTAATCCTTGAAGGGTCGAATTTCTTGCTAAGCTATAACATTGTTGTGACACGGCTCTTTGGCACAAGATCGCCAACCTTTCTGAGACGAGATCGCTGCCTTATGCATACTCTCAGCTAAATTCTGAATGTCATTTCCATCCCAATTGCTAGCTTCCGAGTTAAGGCCATCGGAGCTCATTTTGGCACAATTGCTAGCTTTCAAGTTAAGAAAGCCAAAGCTTATTCTGGTACAATTACTAGCTTTCAAGCTGAGGCCATCAGAGCTCATTCTGGTACAATTTCCAGCTTCTGAGCTAAGGTCACTAGAGCTCATTCTGATACAATTACTAGATTCTGAGCTTAGGTCCCTAGAGCTCATTCTAGTATAATTGCCAGTTTTCGAGCTGAAGATCCCTGGAGCTCATTCCAGAGATGAATTGATTGCCAACTTCCGAGCTGAGGCCCTCTGGAGCTAATTCCAGAGACGAATTGATTACTAGCTTCCGAACTAAGGCCCTCTGAAGTTCATTCGGAGATGAATTAATTGTCAACTTTCAAAGTGAAGCACCCGATGTTTACTTTAGTACCATCACCCTAAATCTGGCATAGGATTGCCAGCTAATCCAGGCAGCAAGATCATAAAGGCAAAACTCGCATGCGATGTATTGCTGATAGCTCTCACGTGACTTATTGGTCATAGCTCTCATGCGACCTATTGCTCGTAGCTCTCATGCAACTTATTGCTCGCAGCTCCCATACAGCCTATTAAGATTTTCAATCCTATGCAAGCTTATGTACTTAAGCACGAGGCTCTTATTCTTTTCGCTAGCAAATTACCAGAGTATATTACTCGAAGATGGGTCAATGTGATAAATTGGTCATTTAATATGGTGTGTATCCTTTTAAGTCACGAATCATTAGCTTGAATCTATTTATGCATTTTTACTACTATTAATTAAGGTTGATTGACCTATCAGATATATGTTTTGTTCAAATACTTGTTGAGCAGTGATTTACAGGAAACTGTTTGTAACAATTCACATATTTTTTGAAAAGCATCCATCATAAAATGTATGGAGAAGCAAAGAAAAATAAAATTATTTGAAGCCTCTTGCAGCGATGTGAGTTTATAAAAAGTTTAGAATTAAATTCAAAATAAAATATAAAATTGTCAAATCAAATTCTAAGAGGATTAATCTTTGGAAACTGGACTCTGACGGGAGGAAGGTTCGGCATTTTGGATTGACAGAATGTCCCTCATTTGATCATCTGGGGCCCCCGCGACCCGTAGACTCATTTCTTGATCGATGGCACCATCAGCAGGAGGACCTTGGCTCGTGGACATTTCATCTTTGTGAGAAGACTTGGCTATAGCAGCTTTCTTTTTGAAGCCCTTAACTTCCTCAAGGGCCTCTGGTCTGAAAAAGGAAAGGTCCATATCCGGATGGCGCTTCCATAGAGTATACAAGGAAGAAGAGCTTGTTTTTTGTTCTATTTCTTTTGCTACTTTTGTGAGTTACTCAACAGTCTTGGCCTTGATCTGGTTGACCTCTTTCTTAGTAGCTTTAGGTTCCACCCTGGCGAACTCGGCTCACCTTGCTACGGCTTTGAACCAATGCATTGTTGAGTCTTGAGCCCAGAGTGCTATATCTCGATCACTCTTCATTTTCAATAGCTCCTCAATAGCTTTGTTGAGCTCTAACATGATAGCTTCACGATCTATTGCCTCACGAGTTTGAGCCTCCTTGGCCTCTTTTCGAGCAACCTCAGCTTCTTTTACTTTACTCTCTATCTTTAATGCTTTAGCGGCCGTGGTAGCCAAGCCTTCCATGAGCCTAGCATTTTTCTTTTTTTAGGCCCGGAATGTCTCCCCCATTTTTACTACTCCCAGTAGACCCTAGAAGGTCAAGCAAATCAAGTTAGATTTTGAAAAAGCAAAAATAGGCTGAGATAAAGACATAATTTACTAACAAGACTTAGTGTGTCGTGTAATGTGTCAATCCCCCGCTTGAAATTTTTATCTCCAATGCTTAGGGGCTAGTATGGGACCTTAGAATGTCTAGCACATTGTCATGGATGAAGTTAAAATACCCTTATGTTCTAGGACCAAGGCCTGGCTGATGCTCTTCTACTACGTCCCTACGAACCGCTCACTTCAAACCACTTGTAACCTTTTTCCCCTTACTCACCTTTCATTTTTTGGCAAGGGGCTAGATGAGTTTGCAACCCCGACCACCTTGGTCACTTCATGATGAGATGTGCGAGTTGACTTTGGAAGAGGCATCGCATTCACCTCAAGAGGAAATTGATTTGGATTAGTGAGAGCTGCCGTAATAGCGGGGCCTGGCGAGGTTGTAGCGACCACAAGCTCTTCAAAATCATCAGAGGGTGGACTTTGAAAGAGCAACTTCACCATCTGCTTGTAATCCTCAAAGTGAGCTAGGCCAATTTCCTTTATCCAATGAGCTGTAATCTCCTTAGTAAGCTCAGCACTCAATGCTAGAGCTAACCCATAAGCTCAAAGGAGGTCATCATCGAATTCAAAGTCATTCTTTAGATTGCTGGAAGTAGTGAACCAGCACAACACCTTAACCTCCTTGGTCTCAAGCATCGGCTTTACCTTGTCGGCCCTAACTATAAAAATGAGGCAAAGTGTTAGAAACAAAATAATAAAACACAATAGCTTATATAATCGCAACTCGCTTACTAGGTGTCAGAACAAAATCAAAATTATGGAGAGGATGTAAAGATGGGCACAAAATGTAGAACCAATGAGTCTTGTATTACCCAACATTTGATTTTCCCTTAGCATCCCCCTAGGGCAAAACCCTCTTGAACTTGAAATTCTGAACTAAGAGAAGATGAATCCCATCTAGGGAACTTGTACTCCTAATGCTAAAAAGGTAGCACAAAACCTTCACAGATGGTGGAAGAAGGTTACTTCTCAGGTACATAAGTGCTAGAGAAGTGAGCTAGGTATAAGAGTTTGGAGTCAACTGGGAGGGGGAAAGCTTTAATTTATTCAATAAACTAATGATGAATGGGTGAATGGGAAATCTGAGCCTGGCGTCAAGTTGATGAGGGCTAATCACAATAAACTCTCGAGGTGGATAAGCTACATAGTCATCAAGAGAAGGTTCCATAAGGTAGCAACCTTTGGGAATGTGGTAGCTCTCTATTATGCCTTCGAACTTATGCAGCTTAATGGTTGAAGGATGATGCTTAAAAACTTAGTGATCCGAGGAGCCCTCAGTGACCTATTGCCTCTCGCTAGGGTTAGGATGAGAGACAGGTCATTCAGTGACTTCACTATCGCTAGAAACCACTTCAACTAAAGTATGCATTAACTCTTCACTGCAAGCTGAAGATTCAGGCTCATCGTCACTTCTTATTTGGTGGCCTCGGCATTTATGAGCTACCGCCTATATTGAACAAAGAAGAAAAAAGGCAATGGTCAAGCCATTGAAGGCAAACCCTTCCTAGGGCAACTACTTAAACTAGAATCTTCCTATGCAACAAACCATATACGTTATGAGCCACCAAAACAGTCACTTAAATCATCTAAAACCTAGAAGGGTTCAGTTAATAGAGCTAACCAGACTACCAAGTCTAAAAGAGGTAAAAAAATTCAACTTAACAATGTAACACACTGCATATCAGCAAGCAGAATGTTTAGTAGCAAACAAAGCAACTATCATCGAACTGGACAACATTACGCCAGACACTCACAAACAAACTTTAAAAACCAAAATTTGGAGAAAGCTTACCTTAATGAAGAAATGAATCAGATTCGAGAATGAGTTCTGGTTAGAATGATCGATTCATTGCTGCAACAAAGGCAAGATCAATGGAGCAGGGAATAGGACCAACAACCACTGTTTGAAAGATCGAAGGGCAAGACATCAATTTTCAAGATTGTGAAAGGGATGAATGCCTTGTCTTAATTTTTATAGCCTCAGTCATCCTACCGTTTGACTCAAAAAGCTAATTGACTACCTGAAATCCAACAATCCAGGAAAATTCTCGGGTTTAGCCTTCGTCGAAACAACAGTCTTGGGAAAATGTGCATATTAAATGAGATAATGATGATGGGTGCAAATTTAAGGACAAAATGAGAATTTCAATGATGACATCACACTCCCCAGCCTTAATCAACGAACTGCAACTCCCAGCCTGCAAAGCGAATTGGGAGTTTGGGGCTAATGTTATAAGTGATTTATGGTATTAGGTGAATGGGCTAATGAAGGCCCAATAAGACGAGTTCGGCCAAGAAAGGCCCGAATTACTCAAAAGTACTAAGGTCGCCAGAAAAGCGAGCCATATCCAAGATACTGACCTTGCGAGCACAAGATCAAAACCAGCTTGTGAGGCCACAAGTCACATAACACACATCCTAATCACAAATGAGCGGCCTCCAGCCCAAGGTATGGTACAAGTCTAATCGAAAGCTAGATGCATATTTTCCTAGTTGACTAATTAGCCTCCAAAAGAAGACACCTACCTGCAAGCCTTAGTTAATAGAGTCCAAGATGTCTGTACGTAACTATTACATGATGTAATTGATGTACAAATTGGGAAATTCCCATCGTAACCTCCCTTACTTCTATAAATAGAGAGAAAGTTTGTTGTAAAAGGGGATTTTCATGAGAGATGCGGAAGCTCTACCAAGATAGAGAGGGAAAGGTCTGTATATTGTAACTCAGCTAACCTGAATATGGAAACCATCACCTAAAGGCAAATACAATTAATGTGGATGTAGGGGCCAAATTAGCTTTAACCAAGCCACGATAAAAATGCTCCTAGTGTCCATCCTTCTCCTTTCTCATTCTCTTCTTTGCTCACCAACTTACACACTTGAACTCACAATCTGGGTGTTGACTAAAATCTGGGTCCTCTGAACCAGATTTTACCGTCAACAATTATAAAAAAAATTCTCATAGATAAGTCATTCTTAAGGAAATTATGAGTCAATTTGTAGTTTCTCAAAGACTAGTTAAATAAAGAGATGCGTTTTCTCCTAAGAGAAAAGGATATCAAGAGGCTATAACAAGACTCTTGATAATACAATCTTATATCCCAAGAAGTTATTGAAGCATATGGATTTGTTTAAAATTATGAGGATTATTGAGTATATATGAAAATAATGGAAACTAAAAATTGCTATTTTGATTTTCTAAGTAGATAATATTCTTTTGGCTCATAAAGATGTGTGTTTTCATATAAAGATAAAAAAAAAATTTGATCTTTTCATATGATTGATATAATTTTATATGATTGATATGAGAGATCCAAATAAAACCTCAAATGTTCTTAGCATCAAAATTATCAACAGAGATAGCACAAAAGAGACTTGATTTGTCTTAGAAAAATTTATTGATACTCTTTTGTATTAGTTTAAGATAAATTATTGCTATGATGGTTATATTCCTTATGACTTGTCAAAGAAGTTACAAAGGATTTGTTAGCCTTACTAAGGAGATTGTTAGCCTTGCTAGCATACATTCTTCAATTTTGATGTTGAAAAACAATTTTCATCAATATCATAATATGTTTATGTGTTTAATGCTTGTTAAATCTTTGTAGATTCAAAGCTAATCAAGGGTATTCACAAGATCCATTTTAGACATAGTATTTTTATTGATTTTATTATGATCTTTTGTAAGTGTGTTCTAATTCAATTTTATCCAAACACGTTTCTTAAAATAGTTATATTGAGGTAAAAATAAATCACTTCAAGTGAGCTAAAATAAAATGTTTTTTCAAACTAAGTTTTCAAATGATCTTTCATAAGTGAAACTTTTATAAAAACTATTTTTCACTGTGTGAATCAATTCATGAATTGATTCATACTAGAAAATTTGTGGAATAAACTTGAATCAATTCACAAATCAATTCATGAACAATTATTTTGAAAATTTGTTTTATCAAAGGTTTGGAATATTTCTGAATCAATTAGGTAATCGATTCATGCCTTTTTACATTATAGTGTAAATTAATTCATGCATCAATTTGATCAAAAAGTTCTTGATGATCTTCATAGATGAATTAATTCATTAATTGATAACTACTTCGAATTAATTCACAGACTGAAAGTTAGTTACTTTTCAAATGTCAGTTACAACACATTATAAATACCCAAGCCTCATTTCAAACACAATAGTTTTACATATCACTCAGTGCAAAAAATAGAGAAAGCTCAAAGCAATAAATTGATCTATCACTACTTCATTAGATTTCATCTATTCAATCATTCTTCAAGCAATTTGGTAAAAAACACACACACACACACACACACACACTGGATGTTTGAGATTTGCATCTCAAATATAGTGTTGTATTTCTAACTCTATTCTAGTTTTTTCTTTTTAGATTTCTAGGTTGATAGAAATTTGAGATACAAAGGAAGAGGTTGATCTTCCCTTTACATTCTTCTAAAATTGTGAGGTTGATCATAGTTTGTAGGAGGTGTAGAGAATTCTTGGTAAAATCATCTAAATTGTGAGGTTGATCATAGTTGTAGAAGATTAGAGAATTTTTGTATCATAGGTTGGCGAAAGCCCGGTTAAATCCTATGTAATAGGTTAGCAAGAGCTCAGTTAAATCTTCTAGTGTAAACTAGTGTGCAGGAGCCTAGTTAATTCCTGTAGTTGTTAATAAAAGTGGTCATTCAGTTGAGGATTAATCTAGTAGATGTAGACTTCAATTGCAGTTTTAATTGAAGTTGAACCACTTTAAAAATTTACGTGTTCTTTCTTGTTCTTTATATTTTTGCACTTTATCTTTACTACATTATTCTGCTAGAATTTTGATTTAACTACAATTCTACTTAACTAATATTCTATCATTAAATTTTGCTCTCATATAATCTTGTTTAATTGATTAATTATTTTTGTTGTTCAATATTACATCTAATCAATGGCTCCAATTACATCTTTGATTTTCAATAACTATACTTTGATTATTTTCCTTCGAAGGCTTCCACTACTGTTATTAGAATAAACAAGAATCCAATCTAAACCTAAAGAATATTTGTGAAAAGGATTTAAAGTCTTTAGTTGAGTTTTAATATGAATCCAAATGAAAGACCATCTAATCTAAAGGAAAGATCGTAATTTTTAGGACCAATAGGATTGTCTTGTTATTTCTTAAGATAAGCCTAATAAAGCCTTATTCATATCTGTTTTTATTATGATACTTCTTAAAATAAGCTTAATGAAGCCTTATTTCCATATGCTTCTGGTTGAAGAAGCTTTGTATGTGTTTTAATGTGTATTAAGCTTGATTTTACGTATTAAGCAGGGGTTCTTATTAGATTTTAATCTTACCCTACAAAGAGTCACTGGGAAATGGTAAAGCAAGCATTTGGAACATACTATATCATGTAATTTGACTAATTAATTTGATTAGTTACAACTAATGATTACTTATATTTTGATCATAAGGTTGTGTGGATACACAAAAGTTAATTACTATTCTTCTGTTTATGTTTAGTTGAGGTGCAATATAGCAGAAAATTTAAAAAAAAACAAAGATTATGTAAACTAATCCACTATAAAGACTATGTATGTCACCATTAATATAGCTTTAAAGAAAAGGTACATCTTATTGAATTTTTTTTTTATAAGTCTTCATGTAGTACCATGTTTAAAGTGACCTATAATGATCCTTTGTGATAATTCTTTAGTTATGAAAATTGTGAAGGATCTTACACTACAAAAAAACAGGATTTTAGCCATCGAAACTACGATCGAATTTTTTCGATATCTTACTGCGACCGATTTGGGACTACATTGCCACTGATTGGCTAAGGGAAAATTTTGAAAATTTTTAATGATATAGTGACCGAATCAAATGCTGAATATTTCAGTCACTAAAATTTCGGTCACAATTCAGTGGCAGTGTAGTCGCAAATAATGAAAATTTTAGATTTGTTTGGGAAAAGCATTTGTGACCAAATTTTTCAGTCGAGGTTTTAAGTTTCACAACCGAATATTTCGATCGCAATTTCGGTGGCAAGTTAGCACGACAATTAAATGTGTTGTCGAACCAGGCTTCCCCCGTTCCTCAGTTCTCGAAACCTAATTGCAACTTCCCCTTTTCCTCTACTTCTCGAAACCTTCTTCTCAAAACCTAATTACAACTTCCCCTTTTCCTCTCCTGCCCGAAGCCTAATTTGTGCAATCAGATTCACTTCTCCTCTCCTGCTCAACGGAATCGAGCCCCCTTTCTCACTCACCTCTCCAAGCTCCGGTGAAGCTGCTGATATACCCGAAGGTACTTCCCTTTTTCATTTTTCATTTTTCTTTTTTATTTGAAAGATGCACCTGTCGATGCTCCCATGTTGATGTTGTAAGGTTGTATAAATTGGGTAGGCTTAAGCCTAGGATTCCTAATATCACTTCAATGATTGTGAATCTTATTACGGCCTCTAGTGTTGCAATGTTACTGGTAGTAACTAAAATAGGTTATGATTGAAGGGAGTGTCTTGTTAACGACAA
>JANHAO010025655.1:0-11299 GCA_026873985.1 Saraca asoca
TTGTATGTTATATTTCTGTACTTTTATTTACTATTTAATGGCTAACTTACACTTTTTATGGTTTCATGTTCACAGATGTCTAGCCAAGGCACACGTGGTCGTGGCAGCGGGGGCTGATTCAGAGGGAGGCATACTATGTTAGAGCCTACCCATATGGAGGACCATGTAGTGGGTCTTAGTACTTCATCATCCACCCCACAATCCGTACCACACATACCCACAGTTGAGGATTCTTCTTTTGCATCTGCGGTTGAAGCATCTACTCTTAGTAGGTTACACATACGGCCAAATGGGAATGAGTATGAAGTTTTTCTTTTTCTCTTTATTATTTTTTATTTCACTACTTAGCTTTTAAGTATCTCTATACTAATGTTTCGTGTTTTATAGGTTTATTCCTTCCACAGATTCTGTGAGCATTATTTCAACTGTCATTAAGTCCAAGTATGATGAACCTTAGACTTGTCGGAGTGAGATGCCGAATACAGTGCACGAGATGTATTGGCGAGAGTTTCATGTGAAATTGGCATTTGATTCAAGATTTTGTCAATTATATTTTGTTTATTATATTTACTAATGTTTGTTTTATTGGTTCAGAAACATTGTATAAGGGATCCGCTAGATGAACCTGAGATTAGGTGAATCTGGAGGCATAAGAGTACTGACACTCTTTGTGCAAACTTATCCCCCATTTGTAATGGAAAATCTAAGGGGACGTGATTGTCTGCGAACGTCCTTCAGGCTTTGCGGGATACGTGGAACAGTGACCCCAAGTTCACATAAAAATCAGAGATAAACAAGAAGAACCAATCTGTTAGTGAGGGTGGATGTTTGAACCAAGGTGGTTCCACTTCTATCTCTGAGCATAAGTGACAATATGTAAGTTTTTTTATCTAATTGAATTTCTTTATCTTATTATTTTTGTGTCCCTAAATAGTTCATGAGTTTGTTTGTTTGTTACTATGGTTTCAGGGACTACAACTAGGGAGAGATCCTACCATGCTGGAGCTTTTCGTGAAGTTGAATCATGACCAGGAGACGAACCATTGGATATTACTTGTTGTTCACTGTGATTTTTTTTATTTCTTGTGTTGTTTTGTTGAATTAGGTAGTATATAAAACAAAAAATTGATTAGGAATTTTTTTTATTTCCAACGAAACTTCCAACAGACATTGACCCGTTGGAATATTTTTCAAACTATTAAAAAATTAAAAAAAATAAAATAATTTCATATTCCAATGGATGTTCCAATGGACAGAATCCGTGGAAATACAATTCCAACGGACTTACCCGTTGGAATATCTCTTGGAGTGGATAAAAATAAAAAAAATTAAATTACTATTCCAACGGATTTTCCAATAGACATATCCATTGGAATAACTCGTTAAAATCCGTTAGAATAACTCATTGAACAAATTTTATAAATGGATATTCCAATGGACACTGTCCGTTGGAATTTCTGTTGGAGTATGAAATCTGTTGGAAAGATACGTTGGAATTGGCCATTCCAACGAGCGGTTTTCCAACGGACCAATATCCGTTGGAATGGCCAATTCCAACGGAATTTATTGAAATTTCAACGGATTTTGTCTGTTGAAATTTCCTGAAATTATTGTATTGAATTTAATTAAGCCTTATAACATCATATTATGTCTAAATTCTAATATAACAGAGAGGGAGAAAGGGGGGAGGGAGAGAATCATTGTCTGCTTTCGGGTAATGTCCTTGTTATTATTATACCCCTCACTTGCATGAAAGAAATTTGCCTCCAAAATGACTATGAAAGTAGAAAAAGCCACTAATGCTTCCACCCTACTTCCAGATATTTCATATCTTTTTTTTTTTAATATTATATAATGTTTGAATTTTAAGTTAGAAGCTACAACTAGCTAGTAAAATGTCATTTCAATTCTGGGAATGGTATTTTGTGGCTTAAAGTTTGTTTGTCCAAAGGTTGTGCTTGGAGTCAAATGAAATGAAGCTATACTTTTTATTTGCAATAGAGAGAATAAAATAGCTCCACGAAATGGTAAAAACGAAGCCTACCCTATACTACAACTTGAATTTTTTATACAATGTTACTTTTCCTTGTCGATGCAACAAAAGCAACCCTGAAAATGAAAATTCTAATCTTCTACAGTAAAATGAAACTTCAACAAGCTAATTAGAAATTCAAAAACTATCTACTTCAAAGGCTAACAGTGAGGCCGAGGGAAAGTACCTTGGAAGTTTTTTAGCACACTGATAATTCAAATTAAACATGCAACACACGGTTTTGTCTTTTTCTCATAGAAGTAGTTTTAATTATCAAAGCGCTAGACACTATCTCTGATCTTGATTTCAACAACCCCTATTTTCATTTTAGTGAAGGCATGCAGACAATATTACATCTGTCTTCTTTTTCCACTTCAGGTCATAAATTTTCTTATTTATTTTTTACTTTTGCTTGAAATAATAATAACGTACTCATCGAAATTATTTGGTTTGATCATAGATGTAGAAGACAACAATGAGAATAATTATTTTCTTTGTAAAACCAACTCCTTTTTTATCCTCTGATCTTTGGTGCATGTTGTGATTTGGCTATTTCTTAATTCCTTTTGTAGTGATTAGATGTTAGAAGCAAACATGACATAGAAGTAAGACACTCTTTTTTTGCTAATCATGTTCTACCACCACCATAAGCACATTTTATGATTTTGAGAACATAAAAATTGAACTTATAATCTATTTTATTGTATCAATGAACTTTAGATTGTAGCCGATTAATGTTTAAATTCATGACTTTCTAATATTAGGAAAAAATATTTTTATTATTATTATTAATATGAAATATAAATTCATGACTTTCTAATATTAGGAAAAAATATTTTAATTCTTATTATTAATATGAAATATAAATGCAGTCTACTTTATATTAAAATATATAAATTTATTGTAAATTATTTTAATAGCAGGTAACAAGTATAGAAAAAAAATTAAAATTTGATAAGTTAAAAGTCATATGTTCAATTTTTACTAGAATTTTAAGATGATTTTTCCTTCTCTTTGTGAAAAGACCCCTATTTCTCGATGAATCAATTGACTTCTTATATAAAAAATAAATAAATATATAAAAGAGTATGTGCACAACTTTCATTATTATTAGAATTTATTTATTGCAAGTAATTGATAAGCTAATTATTAACTGGTAGCTAAGAATTGATGAGATAGTTGATTACATTAGAAGTGTTTGATAAAATTAATTATTGAACTAACTCATAAATATACAAAATAACACAAAAGAACATGTTAATATTAATATATGCATGAAATAAATTAATTCATATTTATTTTGAGGTCAAATTATATTGATGCAATTAAAATATTCAAAATAAGAACATAATTATCTAAAATTTAAGTAATTATATTTTATAGCATCACATATTTATTTGTTTATTTATGTGCTTATTTTTTATTTATTTATGTTAAATTAATAGATATAGACTAAACATGCAATGACATGTATGTGCTTCTTCTTTTTTATCGCCTTTGACTTTATAGGAAAAAAAACAACTATTAAAATAGTATAATATTAAAAAAATATTGATACATATAATGTTATGAAGATGTAGATTAATTAATTTTAGAATAAGAAATGTTAAAAGTCATCTTTAAAGAAATGTCATAATAAAACATGAAAATTGATATGCATTTGTTTGCATATATCACAAGAAACCAATATGCATACTTCGCAAAAATTAATAATATTCCTAAAATAGTATAAATGAATAGGGTTTTCATCATTAAAATATGAGCTATCAATTAATAAAAAAAAGAGGGAAAATTAAAAAAAAGAAAAGTTTTTTTTTTTTGAGAAGTTATAAGCTACTCTATAAAGCTTATCAAAATGTAACTTTTTTTTATTTTCCAAAAATTTAGTTCATTAAGCACATCCAAAATATAAAAAAGAGCTTATTGGCTAAGTTAATAAACTAAAAGGACAATTCTAACATACCTAGACAGAAAGTTTGGCTATTGATAGCTAAAGCATGTGTCTCTTGTGTCTCTTGTGAATAGCATTGGATTAAAATGTTACTTAGATCTACAGCTAAAATAGATAGATAGGAGAAAGAGTTAACCTGTATAAAAATGATAATGTGTTAATTTTTATTCTATCCACATGTTTTATTATATTTGCATATCCAACAATGGCTTAAAATGGGTTTTTGTAGTGGACTATCTATATTAGACCAACATCATGAATTACAAGCCATCTGTATGATTGGTTGGGCCATAAAATGTAGATAGTAATATAATATATTAATGAGGCATTTGATTCAACTTGTGGAAATGAAAAGGTAATGGAATCAAATAACGAAGAGTAAGAGTAGTAATAACAATTATATTTTAATTTATTTGCTTCAGCGAGGGAATGGAATCACTGTTTATGATTCCCTTTCTTGCTATTTGGTTGGATGGTGGCTAATAGTGATAAATGATGATCAATGAAAATAGGTGATGGTGGACGATAGTCAATGATGGCAAGTGGTGGTAGCTAGTGGTCAAAGGTGATAATAGTGGTAGTCGATGGTCAATGGCAATGGATGGTGGTGTCTGATGGCTAATGGCAGTAGGTAGTGGTGAACAATAATTAACATCAGTAGGTAATGGTGGATGGTAGTTGTTGGTACTCAACAACAAAAGGTGATAGTGAGTGATGATCAATGGTGGTAGTGGTAAACGGTGGTCAATAATAGAAAGTAAGGATAGACGATAGTCAATAATGGTGGTGCTACTGGGTAATGGTCGACAATAGAAGGTGAGTGGTGGGCAGTAGTCAATAATGGAAGGTGGTGTTAGGTAATGGTCAATATGGTGGTGGTGGGCAATGGTTAACAATGGAAAGTGGTGGTAAGCAATGGTCAATAATGGTAGTGGTGGTGGATAATAGTCAATGATAGAAAGTGATGATGGGCGGTGGTCAATGGTGGTGGGCGATAGTTAACGACCGAAGGTAGTGATTGGCGATGGCCCATGGCAGAAGATAATGGTGGGGATGGTCAATAATGGCAATGGTAATGGGTGGTAGTCAGTGGAAGATGGTGGGGGACGATGGTCAATGATCGTAGGTGGTGGTTGGAGTTTCACAAGGTAAGAAAAGGAAAGAGAGAGGGGATTTCTTTTTTTATTTACAGTAGGTAACATAGTCCGACATCTTAGACGAGGGAATAGTTTCAAATAGGGGGAATTTGTTAAGGTCAAGTAATGGTAACAGATTCCACTACACATGAACCAAACACTTAGTAAAGGAATTAGTTTTTTTATTTCATTACTTGCCATCTAAAATTCTCCAACCAAACGCCCCCTTAATTTAAATGTGGACTATTTGTATTGGATCGAAATTATGTGTAACACTCAAGTGAATAAATTAAGCTAATATTAAACTCATAAAATTATGTGTTAAAAGTACATAATTTTTAGTCCAACCTATGTTTAGTTTGATTAAAAAAAAATTTGTAAGTAGGTGTGTTATAGCAAGTGTTTTAAATTTATATTGTGGCCAAAAGATAATTTTCTCCTTTTTATTTTCTTTTTCTTTTTCTTTTTCCTTCTTTTTCTTTCTTCCTGGCGTCAACTTCCTCTCACTTTGTCTAATCCCTTGCTTCTAGCGTCCTTCTTGTTTTCTTCTTTTCCTTCTTCTTCCTCTTGTCAGGCATCCATTCCTCCTCCAATCAACTCACCGAATTGATCCTTAGCTACTTGGTGTCCCTCCTCTGCATCAGCTGCTCCAGCATCACATGTGGATGTAACCTGGCTATCTGGGCTACCGATGATTAATGTCATATGCTAGCTACCGAAGGCCACCAAGACGCACCATGCAACTAATTCAATTTAGGTAGGGGCTGAAATGTTGAGTGCTTGTTGTTGACCTAACTACTTTCCCTGTTTCTCTTATCAGGAAACACTAGCTTCATCGATGCTCCTCTGCTTCTTGCTTTGGCATTGTTGGTCTCACTGATGTTCTTCTATAACTTGCCCTACTGGTTGTTGACTCTGCACAACTGTGGTGGTTAAGTTAGAGTGGCAGATTTGGTCCAGCTTGGGACTATTCTTGGCCTATCGGAGCTGGCTATCGAATTGGCTGGTGACCAACTGCAACCAATAGCTAGAGCCGTAAGAAGATCAGCTTGACTTCTCACTTCACCCAATTGATAGTCCCAGGTTGAAAACCTTAACTCAATGTTGAACAAGTGAGCAAAAATTTGTACCCTTTTTCCAACTTGATTTTTTTCTTTTGCCCAAAGATTAGATTTAAGTGATTAAGAACTTTTATTTCGAATTAGAAACTGATTATGAGAGATGGTTGATGATTATTGGTCTCTAGGTTTTGGTGAACTAGTTGGATAGGCTATTTTAGGAAGTTTTGTTTCGAGAATACAGTCTGAAGTATCTTGCTACCTTCAAAGGTGAGTGGATAATTCTACTCCTATTGTGAACCTTTTTTCACAAATGATAACTTTGTTTGATATCATGACTTAGAACATCATAAATTATTATGATTATTAAGTAATTGAATGTTGTTAGTTCCTTGTTTTTTAAAACATATCTATGTATTATGATATATATATATATATAGCACTACAATGTACTTATTCTTTTTATATTATTTACTGTGTTTGATGCTAGTAACTGTATTATTTTTCCATAGTGGATTTCTAAAATTAATGAATAATATGTTACATGAAATGGATGATAATGTTGTCAAATGATTCAATTTATGAGTAGGTTGAAAATAGTTCTATGCTTTTGAATGCTTATTGTCATAGAAAATATTTTGTTAATTGAGCTTTCTTGGAATTTGAATCCATTAGAAATTCCTAAATGCACTTATGATTAGAGCTATATCTATTGGAGGAATAAGGGAAGGATATTTGTTGGAAGAATAAGGGTGGATGATGATTATGATTCAATTGTATATAGAAATTTTGAATTCTTTTTTGATTATTTGAAAACTCGTGAAGTAAGAACAATATTAGTAGTTTTTCTCTACTAATTTGTTTAATAAGTATTTTGAAAAATAAAATAATATTGTACATGTTCTAACTATTTTAGATTGGATAACATGCTTATGAACTGATGTTTATATCTTTGTATATGTATGTATTACTACCTTACTTTTGAATATGAATGGTAAACTAATTATTGGTATTTTAGGGGATTATCCGCTCACTAGATTTCTATGAAACTTATTTCATTTTCTTTTTTATTTTTAGAGCCTGAGGCCACTCCCTTCGTTCACCCACATCCATTTGGTCCAAGGTTTGCTCATTGATTTGATAGACTTCTTTTGTAGAACACAAATGCATATTAATGGTAGTATTTTAGCAGTTGATGTATTCGAGTCGTTTATGTAATTGTGTCTGGTTGTTGCCCAGTAATTTGTGTAAATTGTGATCTTTAAGCTTCTGTAATATTTTGTTTAGTTGTATAGGTGATGAGTGGAGCATATAACCCTCTATTGTTATATTAAATTAATTATATAATAAAATTTTTAATTACAAATGATGAGATTCATATAATTTATAGAAAGTCAAAAATTTATTTGTTTGAACCTCCATATCACTATTATGAAAAAGAAATTAACATACCACATCACTAATACAAGTGTTTTTATAGCGATGAATAATTTTTAAAAAGTCATAAATTTGATTGTTCAAACTTTTATGTTACAATTATAAAAAAATTATTCCTATTATAATTTTTTATAGTAATATTATTATATAATTGAAGTCAAATCAATATATTTTTTTAATCTAGTTAATTATATAACAAATATTTATTGATTAAAAATTACTTGATATAAAATAAAACTTATTTAAAGTTGCACTTAAATAACTTAATTTTATCTCGCAAGAAAACAGTTCAAATCTATAATAAATATATTGTTTGCAATTCCTACAGTAGAGGAGCACCGTGGCCAAGTGGTTAGGCCTGATGTCTTCCGCGCTTGAGTCTCGCCTGTGCCAATCTGGAATCTGAACTTGGTGACCCGCAGGTCGGTTCATTATTCTTACCACAATAGGAGAATTATGAATCCAACAACAAGAGACTTATTATAGTTAATCTTACCATTGTTATACTTCTCCTTAGGGTATTATAATAGATCTTGGATTCTTTGTGGATAGATATCGACCCAGTCTGAGGCAGCCTGCAATCTCAGTTACTTTACGAAATTGAACTTGTTATGTAGGTATTATATTCTATGGATCTTTTATTCTAAGGTGCAATGGATGGAGAGACGAACCCTTAAACCCTAAACTAATAAGAGAGTGTAGTTACTCACATTTGTTTTGATTAATTTAGTTTCAATTGTGCAGAATCTGAACATGTGGAACTGATGTAAATCAAAATCTGAAGAGGTCTAATTAAATGTCTCAGAAAATTTAACAGCTGGATATGCGCGAACTTTGGCAAACTTTCACCAACTTTTTCAAAGGATCGATTGACCTTCAAGAATTGTTCTGCAGAAAACTTTCATAGACATTCACCAACTTTTTCAACCAGTACAATTGGATATGCACCGGAGCGTATTGGTTGCAAGAACCTTGAAAAACAAGAAACTAGTAGTTATAACAAAACTGCTGCATTTAAGTTGTTAAAAAAATCAACAAAACTTGAAACAAGCAGAGCATTAAGTGGGCAAGACTCTCAACAATCCAACATGAAGGAAAGGCCACCGGATGCTGCCTCTTTGTCGGCATTTGATTGAGAGTGGTACAAACCAGAAAGAATTTAGCGTTATCCCAATTTGACCCTTTTGAGAAGCCTGTCAAAAAATCGTTCAACTTTTAAATTTTGTGCCAACAAGAAGAAGAATAATGCCACTAGAAAACCTATGTTATGGCTTATATATCGATTCTCTATCAAATTTAGTTATTTCTTTCTTAATTATTATTATTATTTTTAAACATAAATTACATTGAATTATGATTGTTTAGAAACGATTGATATCATGAAACCTATCTTTATACACTTTTTGTTTAATAAGAGCTTAAATAGATGAAAGACATAGGATATATGCACACAATATCGTTAATACTCTTGTTACCTTTGTTTTATTAATTTATTGCTATTATCAAACAAAAGAAAAGTTAAATATGGAAATGCCTTGTACGTAGATGACTTGCCTGTGTTATAATTCTTGTCAATGCAGTCAACCCATGACACGTTGCTGCAAGTATTTATCCATGTATGATACTGTACAACTGGTGGCTCTCCCAAGGAAGATTCTACTGGAACTACCTAAAGTGGCTTGAATTCTCTGTATTTGTGTGTAGGGAGAGCGTTTCAAATCTTTCTCCATGTAATCAGGAAAAGTATCATTGGGAAATGGAGAGGAAGTACAAAATCTATTGATGAGCTTCATTTTAAGTGGCTTATATATATATATATATATATATATATATAGTATAGAGTACTTACCCACCACATGTTCTCTATTATTTACCTAGAAGATGTGCAATTAGAGCATGAGTTTTCTATAATTATCAACTTTTGTTAGTTCACGATTTCCTTGTGAAAATCTTCTGACTAAATTTTGCACTTTTATCAAGTATTTGTTTTAATCTGACATGAAATCAAATTTCTAATATTAAGTGCTAATAAAAGCACTTTATTACTAATTATTTTACCCACTTTGTAGCTGGAAACTCCTATTTTTAAACAAAAAGTTTATAACATTAAATAAAGAGTAACATTCACTTTACCTTCTTGAATTATGCTTCAATGGCAATTTACCCTGTCAACTTTAAAGTTTGACATTTAATACATTTAAGTTTTTAACTCAAATGAAACTTTCAACTAAATGTTAATTTTAACACCAATTTGTGTTTTCTAATTGTCTCTCTTATGTCACGACCCAACTCGGGCACGTGACCGGCGTAGAAAGTCATCCTCACTGTTGACTATCTACAAGCCTTAATTTGCATCAATCCATAGATATATCCAAAATATTCATGATTAATATATATGCATAGACCCTGGGTTAACATTCAAACCGAAAATCCGATAGCATCTTCCCTAAATATACAACAACCATGCATGAGACCTGTATGCAAAAATAGGGCTACACGCCCATAGACAACTATCTCATATCAAACAAAACATCACAAAGGCCCAGACTGTACTACCGGGCAGTCAGACTATAATACACATACAAAATGCACGTCCACCAACTGTCAGAATGTACATCACTTGTATACCTGAGACCTCCGCTCGGAAGAACAGTACACTGGATCACTGGATAGGTCTAGGGCCAGACTGGGGACCAACTGTCAGAATGTACATCACTTGTATAGCTGAGACCTCCGCTCGGAAGAACAGTACACTGGATCACTGGATAGGTCTAGGGCCAGACTGGGGAGGAGGGACGATAGGACTGCTATCGGGTTCTAAAAAAAAAATATCATAGAAGAGGAATGAGATTCAGGAAATCTCAATGAGCAGATAATTCCAAGTAATATTAATTCTATTCAATCTTGCATCATTTACGTAACATAAATTAGTTTATAAACAATTCATGCATATTGTTTATATAAACATTATATATCTATATACACATTTTCGGATTCAAGGTAAATTCTAACAGTCAACCGATGTGTTCTCATTATCCCGGTCCATCCTATTACTCCAGATCAAATCTCTCCCTTATGGTTCCCACAGAGCATGTATTCCTTAGTGCACTCAGGGGTTTGCTGCGAATTCACCGGTGGATCCCAATTATGTTGTATTACCTGTGCAGTTCACATCCATCCTTCACATTTACACTCAATCAATATAAAAATACACACTACTGTACGTAAATCCGTACTATACCGATACCAGGATCAGTTTCACACAAGCAAGGCACGATGAATTAATTGCCCTGATATTTCATGACAAATGAGTTTTCATAGAATTCGTACCTTAACCTTTCTTACGGAAAAAGGAACATAGGACTTGGTCAACTAATTTGCTTTATCATTTGGTTCCATATCTGTCTCTGACCCTACACACCCGCGCACTCACTCATTTCACTCTCTCTTGACTTGTTTATCTAAAAGTCCCACCTCTTTTCCTTTTTGCTTAATATTTCTGCCTGCTACTCGATGACAGGAGAAGAGAACGAAACAGCATGATCGCTTTGGCTGGAAGGAAAACACACACACACACACACACACACACCAACACCAGCTGAGGCCTTCCTCTTTCTCAATTATATATATTTGGTCTTGTATCAGTTCGGTAGTTCCTGACTACTCTATTTCTATATGCAGTAAG
>JANHAO010025656.1:0-11299 GCA_026873985.1 Saraca asoca
TTTTTTATAGAAAATAAGAAAAAAGAAATGAAAAAATAAAAATTGGAAAAAATGAAAAATATTTTTCAAGAAATTTTTTTATTTTCTAAAAAATAAACATTTAATTTTTTTAAAAAATTAATATTTAATTTTTTAATTCATAATAAAATTTTATTTTTTATTAAATTTTTTTATGACAAATTGCAGTAGTTTGCTATTTTGATAGTAAAGTGCAGTAATTTACTTTTTTTATTCTATTCTAAATCTTTAAATTATTTTTTTTTAAATTTATTTAATTGCTCAAAGTAAATATTCTTGGTGTAAAAATTATTTATTTATTTTTAATTATAGTTTAAATTTATTAGAAATAAAAAAATTATTTATCAAATTTTTTGTTATGATTATTTCATATTATTGCAATATAATTTTTTTTTTAAATTTATTTAATTGACGAAAATAAATATTTTTATTATAAAAATTATTTATTTATTTCTAACTATAATATAAATTTATTAGAAATAAAAAAACTATTTATTATTTTTTTTATGATTATTTCATATTATTATAATACAAATTTATTTCTTTCCTTTTTCTTTTCTCTCATTTTCTTCTCAACTAATCAACAAATTTTCTTTTTTCTTCCTTTTTCTTTCTTCTCATTTTCTTCTCTAATTTTTTTCTCTCCTACCAATCAAGGCATTAATGATGCTCTTAAAGGCCAGGTAAAAATGTGATACTCAGACGTATATTTTCAGAACTGTACATCTTTTTCTTTTTCACAAATTTCGCTCTAGGTGCTTACTTATTACCTAAACCAAAAAATTTAGAAGTTTTATCTTTTGTGTTAGTACTTTGATCTACTTATTATACTTATACTATCATTTTTTTCCCTGCATAATTGATAATCCCTGTATACACATAATATCCACATGAAAATGAGATTGAAAACTAAAAATGATCTTTCAAACAAATACCTGATCCTATTAAAACAAATGTTGAATGAAAACTCAAAAAATATGATATTGAGATAGTAAAGTTTGAAATTGAATAAGAAATAAAGAAAGAAATGACTGAAATCTAAGTTTTGGAAATTTAATTCTAATTTAATAAAGGAAGAAAAATGAGGATATAAGTGATATGTGACAATTTTCATTACATTTAAGCAGAAAATTAATATAGATGGATAAAATATTAATGCTATAAATTATAAATTATTATTTTTAATATTTTAAATCACAAGTAGATATATTAAAATTTAAATCATATCATAAGTGAATAAAATATATTTTTTCTTTTTTATAATAAAATAATTCTTTGAGTATTTATATCGATATTGTTTAACAATAAGTTTCCCTTTCCCTCTTGGAGCAGTTATATAATTCTCATAATGTACACTTAAACAATTGAATATTTTATTCTACTGATATTTTAAGATGATAACATAACAAGTGTAACTCATTACTTAAACAAATTCTACAATGTAAAAAATATTTATAAAGAAGCTGAATGCAAGCTCCGATTAAAATATAAGTTGTTTTTAAACACACTCATAATGTAGCGCTTGAGGATTTCATTCTACTACCATCAAAGTAGTTATTTGCTTCTTAGAAGATATTCTAAGAATTTATTTTTATTTGGATTATCTTTTTATTAGAATACTCATAAGTTTTTCATCTTGTATGTCTTTCATATGTGTTTCTCCAGCAACTTGATGCGAATACCATCTCCAGATACAAGAATTGGTCTCGAGCAATGCCTTTTTCTTTGATTTTAGTCCACCTATCATCAAAAAGGCATTTTGAAATGGGCCTAAAATATAATCTTAAAGTATTCTAATCAATTTTCTTTTGCTTTTACAGTTACGCTACTTGTACAAATAACTTTTTCTATTTCTAAATATAATATGGAATCAAATTGATTACATTTATTAGGTGTTATTTAAATATCCATGCTCAATCTTGCTCAAAGACTGCCACTTAATGTGAAAATAATGTAAACAATACATTATTACAAAATGGAGCAATGACATCATTAAATAAATATCAAATAAAAGGCAAACTAACATATATAGTTATGGTGATATTTTTATAAATATGAGGAAATTTATAATATTATGTTTTTACTAAACAATTAACATCTAAACTCAATATCATATTTGATGTCACTTTGAATTAAAGAATCAACGTGTTTTTGACATTATTTAATTTGCATCATTTTGATTTAAACCATTTTAAAAATTTATGACTACTCAACTCTCAAATTTTTTTATTAATTTATTAATTAAATTTTTATTTGATTATACTTCAAAAAATTTTATTATAATATAATTCATGACTTATTTGATTATATTTAAATAATTTTTTATTAATTTATCAATTGAATTCTTAATCAAATTATTTACATATAACTAATTTACTATGACAATATTATAATTAATTTTTTATTTTCTAAGTCTACAGAATTGTAAAATTTTCTAATAATCATTAATTTCGTTCATTTTACCAAAATTATGAAATTTTAAAAATAAATTCAATACATTTATAGTTAGGTATACGAAGAAACATACATGAAACGTCAGTTTTTATTAAGAATCAACATATATTGACAAAAATAACTCAAAAAAAACATAGTTATATAAAAGGGCATAAATTAGACGTCAGTGTTGTATTGAGAAATAACGTAAATATATGATATTACACATTAAATTTAATATATTAACTGACATATAAAGTATTCATACATTATAAAAGATTAGTGTGTCCCTCTAACTCTTATTTGGCTCTAATTTACTTTGAAAGTTTATAATTTATTTCTCTCTCTCTCTTTTATTACTTAGTTTCATTATGCTTTAACTTGCTCTGAAGATATGTAATTTTTTTTTTCCTTTTTCTTTCTCTTTTGTTGCTTAGTTTGTCTATAGGGAATGATTAATTTCTTTTTTCTTTTTCCCTTTAAATAGGGCATATCGATCATTTAAACAAGATAACAATGGGTGCATTTGATATATGTACATTATCTTGTAGACTACCTTTGATGTGTGTATTGTATTGTAAACCGCATTGGATATGGAAGCACTCCTTGTAGTTGTCAATAATAATGTGTTATATATATATATATATATATTGCTTAGTTTGTATATAGGGAATTATTAGCAACATTATTCATCCTATCTATTTCCAATGCTCTTTCTGATATTCTTGTAAGGTTTGATCAATTATTATTTTAGGTTTCATTTGTTTCATTTCCGTTCCATTAATACATATATTAGTAGTTTGTTGGAATTATTGTTTTGTAATGTATTTGAAATTTTTTTATCCAAATGTATGAGCTAACAGTAGATTTCTATAAAAATGTACATTGCAACAAGTTTCTATATTTTTTAATAAAATGAACAAAAATGACATTAGTTTTTAAATACAAACTGACGTTTTTAACACAGATCAAAGAAATTTTTTAGGTAATTAAATATTATTTAATGTCTAAAATAATTGAAGTATTAAAATATTATTTAATGGGTAAAATAATTCAAATATTTAAATATTATTTAATTGATAAAAAATTTCAAAAAATAATTAACCTTAAGAAAATTATATGTGAAAATATAATAATATATTATCTAAAAAATAAAATGAAAAAAATTAATTTAAAAAATTCCAACATGGGTATATAATATTCAATGGCAATGGTATTTTTCTAAATATTTTAGAAAATAATACGATGATTATCATAAAAAACTGATGTATAAGTAAAATGAAAAAAAATAAATAAAAAAATCAATACAGAAATAATATGAAGCGGTAGTGGTATTTTTGTAAATATGTTGATTTTTATAAAAACCGACATCTTAAGGTTTATAGGTAGGTTTATAATGAAAACTAATATAAATGCATGAGAATAGATATTGGATCCTACATATTATTTAATGTTTAAATTCTAGGCTTTTTTTACGTAACATGCCAGTTCTTCTCCTACTTTCATTTATTTTCCTGTGTTTAATACATTTACCTAAAATCATTCTTAAATCGTCGCTTTATTTTTCTTTACTGTCTTTGATTTTTGCATTTCAAGTCCATCATTGATTAGGGTAGGGAACTTCATTCTTCTTACACTATATTCTTTTTTTTGTTGTTAAGTTATATTGAAGTTTTTTTTTATATATTTTTTCAGCTTTGTACTTTGTTGATGGTTTATATTTAGGGTTATCTTTTTTTTTCTTTTATTTCTTAATTGCTTATTGAAAATGATTTGGGTTAGGGTTTATTTTTTGGTTGTGATTCTTGGCTAGTATAAGGTAGTTTTTTATTATGATTAGCTTATCATGCCCTATTTTGACTAGTTATTAGAAAAGAAAGAAAAAAAAAAGGGGTTGAAAGTCTTCTAACTACCTGCTGCACCCATTATTTGTCTCTTATTATCTTGTTTATGCTTCTGCTATATATTTGTTGACGGTGAAATTTGGTTCAAGGCCAAAACTCCAGTCAACTCAATGGTTCTTGTTATCCCAAGCTGCTTTCAAACTAGAGAAATGTGAGAAAAAGGAGATGAAGATGGTGGAGAGGAAGAACAAAAATGCTATGCAATATTTTTAACGTAATTCAACTAAAATCAGGCAGTACTAGTCCTTACGTCTATGACAACTTTTATTGATCATAAGGAATTTCTACAGAGTTTTCAGTATGGCTCTCCCATCCTTTTTTCACAAAGACCCTCTTCCTTCTATTTATAGAAGGTAGGAGGTTACAATTGTAATTTTACATATTATAAATAAATTATATCAAATATTTAATGTACAAGATAATATGAACTCTTGCAGGCTGCTTTCTATGGGTGGGTCCCTTGTTTGTGAGCTAACGTAAATTTGTCTGGTGCTTTGTCTCATTAAGCCTTCGTCCAAGCAATGTGCTACATCTTACAAGTTGTTTTTGGCTCGAGGTCACTGTTGGCCTCCAGTCAACGAGGTCAAATTTCGTGAGTTTGCTTTTGACGACGCAAGCTTTCGTATAGCGAGTTGCTGGTTGTGTGAGTCAGGACTTGTGCCTTAGCGAGCCGATACTTTTGCCTCGTCTTTTGCTCGTATAGATAGCAATCTACCAAACTTAGCTCCCTTACTTGGTTTGGTCTATGGCTGGGCCTTTATTAACCCATTTTGCAGAACCAAAAAAATGCTTATAACAATATTCTTGTGACATGAATTTGGGTAGATATCCTTGGCATCACCATCATAACATGACAGGGTTAGTAATCTTGCCACAGTATGGTTTTGATCATCAAACTAAGATAGATTATTAGTGAAATTATTTAATATTATTTATATGTCACATTGAGATAGTTCATCAAATAAGTTTTTTATATCACAAATTTAGTTGATAAGCAATGACCTTTAGTTTTTCAAGGAAAAAGATAGATTGTTATTGGGGGAGATGAAGAAGGCATAAGTAATGATATTGAGGAGATCTTTTTTTTTTTCAAGAATAGCTTTGGTTAATGATGAAGGCAACTTAGAAACATTTTACATGTGAGATGATCATGGTAGGTTGAAGATCTTCCTAAAGAAGAAAAAAAAACTAAGAAAAATTGAAGGTAATTGATTATATATTTATTATATATGTAGACTATTATATAATTTTAGTTTAGATGTTTACACTTGATATATTATGTGTTTATTATATATGTAGGCAACTAGCTATATAACCTTTAGTTTAGATACTTATATTTGACTACATATTTAATTGTATATGTAAGCAACTATTTAATTTTTAGTTTAGATGATTGAAGTTGTTAAAATTGAGATTATGTTATGTGATTGTTAATTTTTGTTCGATGGTTGTTTCTGTAAAAATATAAATAATAACAGGTTTTAATAAAAATATAACTAGTATCAATTTTTTTTTAGAGAAAAGATGATGATTTTTATATAAAACTGGTGAAAAACATCAGTTTTATATAAATGGTTGAGAAAATATATTGATATTAAATAAAAATTAATATTTTTAATAGATAAAAAGACATTAATTTTTTATAAAAGAATTGACGTGTAAACATTTTTTCGAATAAAAATCTGTGAATTGTTCTAATTATAAGGTTGTTCAAATAAATGTTGAGTGCCAAATTGACGTGACATGTATTATATAACTAACGTGTAAGGTGTAATTGTGTTTCTATAATAGTAATAGTGTCCACAAGTAGTATTATTCTTCCTTTCAATACATTAAATAGATAATTAACTTTTTTAATTATAAAAAAGAAGTAAATTTTAGAATTATATATTATAACTAGATTAGCTAGTCTATATAAGGGATAATGCCACACTCATTTATTTTTTAAAAAAAAAATTGTGTCGTAACGTAGGGTCAAGACTTCCACTAACACCTTATAAATTCGTCTTGACAGTGGGATTGTAATTATGTAATAAGCACGTTCAAAATCGAATGTGGGTGTATTTTTTTCCTTCTTCCCGTATACACCATAAATGGGGCAACAGTGACCAATGCCTGCTAAAGTTCCTTTTTGGTATGACCTCCTAAAGTATCTACCTGTAGCTAGGACTACTCTTTGGTGAACTTAATAATTAAATTGCCGTTCGTTACATCCGACATCTAATTAAAAATGTCCTTGTGAGGATTTCCAATTAATCTTTTACCATTGCCTAAATTTTATAAAGATAAAATTTTCTCAAACTCTATTGTTAGTTAAAAAAATTTACTATACAGATCATACACATATAATTTTAATTTGGTATCAATTTAAAATTATTTTGATACTCTCTCAATATATTTTACAAGTAAGGTTAAATATATTTCTAAACATAAGTGGAGTTATATCTAGATGTGAAATTTAGAGCATATAATACTTAACGTATGTGGTCAAACCTTATTGAATATTATTTTATAAGGTGGGACTATTTTCACAATCACTTTTATTAATGCCACATCTTATTTAATTGCAAGGTCTAAGTATTTATGTAGACTAAAATACTCTTTAATTAAATAAGATAAAAATTAATACTAATAATTAATAGTTATAATTTTACCTTTTGTATAAAACAGAAAGTCCAAAATTACTTGATAACTTTTAATATGATCAACTTAATCTATTATTAAAATCATTTATGACTTATAAATCTTTCTTTTCATATTTTTATTTGTGGACAAGTATGACATTTAACATATATACATACAATATCTTGTATTTGAATGCAGGTCATTGAAAAAAAGAAAGCTCTAAGTTAATGCCTGATACCACTACACCATTAATAATGTCAACTGTAGACAGTTGTACTTAATTATGATTTATAACTATAATATTAGGTGTTCAGCATCATATTTAACAAATATGTTTTTACCTTTAAGTTTTAGTTTTACCATTATATTAGAATTTATATTATTGTGAATCACTTCCTTATATATATATATATTTATATATATATCTATATTTATTTACCTTCCGCCGTACTGAATCAACACCTTCGAATTATAGAATACACACATTTTAACATACGAATATAATAATTTATATGAAATTTTTATATTTAGATAAATAATATAAGATTAAATTATTTCTATTATGACTTCAGTCTTGCTTTTTGGACCCCTGCAATCACTGGTTATATATAAAAAAGTAAAATTTACAATTACATATTAAAGCTAGATTAGTTAATTAGTCAATACAAAGGATAATGTTACGATCATTTATTTTCTTGATAGAAAAAATTGTGCTCAATATTTACATACTTGACAAATTTTAAGTTAAAGGTGGTTTGGTTGACTAAAAGTTACAAAGAAAGTACAACTTTTTTAAGAAATAGGAGATGGGTATATTGCTTGGTTGGTTCATGAATTGGCAAAATGAAGGAAGTAGGACCTTCCAACAAGTTACGTGCCTACCATCTCTTAGTGTCACAAGCTAATTTTGTGAACCAATCTAGTGGGTAAACATACTTGATTTCAGATGAAATTTGACATAAAAATTAAGAATGAAGAAAAGGTCCTGTGGTTCGAATTTGGAGGCAAATGCACTTATGTGATATTTTTTCTATTTTTGTGGTATTTGTATCTTTTTGCTATAAATCATTTGTCTAGTACGAGTAGAAAAGCACATGATTGTGATCCTTATATTTTTATCTTCACATTCACATGAGATGGTACATTAAAATCCTTTCGAATTAAGAGAAAAGTCTTTATATTAACTAAAAAAAATATTTACTTATGCTATTAAGGCTTGACTTACAATGCTCTTTAAAGGAGTGCGTCAAGTGACCCATGTGTGCACAAGCTAGGGATCATAATGTGGTGGCTTAGAGACTCTCCCTACACACTCAAAACTATATAATGAGACATATATTAATAAAATAAAATTTTCTCTCTCCTTATTTAAAAAGTCATTCTTAATGTACATTACATGTTACTTATATAATATATTTTTTAAGATTTGGTATGCACAGATGCTTTGATTATATGTTTTTGTTTGTTTATGAACACGTTGCTTACAAGATTTCATTGTATGGGTGATCAAAATCTATTTTTCCTAGTTGTCTATGCAAGTGTGGCCAAAGTTATTAGAAGGTTGGCAAATTGGTCAATAGATGGCATCATGTGTCACACGGTACAACTAGAAGAGTTATTGGCTTGTAATAATATCATAGCATAGTTGTGCTAGAGAGAGTAAACTAGGCAGGCTATGATTGGACTAGATTCAACTTGTCAAAAGCATATAAGGGTTATGAGGGAAGTGAACACTTGCTGAAATAATGAAGAGATGTTGTTAATGACTTAACTGAGAGGGTAGTAAGACATTGGAGAAGTACCAACAGATAGCACTGATCATCTAAGAAATGGCTATGAGGGTTAAGATACTAGCGAGTGGCTATGAAAGTCTCAGGAGACAAGCATGTATCAACTTCGAAGAGATGTCATTGAAAAGTGCAAACCTAGAAGGGTTTGTGAGGACTAAGATGCTAGATAACATCAACACTGAAAAAGCTGTGATGGTCAATATACCACGAAGGTATCAATTTAAGGAGAGTCAGGAGGATCTGATTAAATGTGCAAGTGGCATAGTAAAGTATAATAGATTGATCAAGCATAACATGAGCAAACTTGTAAGCAAGGTATTGGACTTGTAAGCAAGTTATGAGAGTTGCATGAAAGTAAGGCATGAGATTTGCTTCTCTCACATCAATGGCATAAGACACTGGATAAAGGACTATCTATCAGTACATGTCCAAAATACCAAGCAAGTGCATAGGATATGGAGGTAGCAAATAGTTAAACTATCGAGATAGCAAGTTAAGAGCTATGCAAGGATAGTGAGCTGTAAGCTATAGAGGTTGTGAGGTAAGCACAAGTTGTAGAGGTGACAACCGAAGTGTTGTAGAGGTAGTGAAACAAAAGAAGATGCAGAGGCAATAAATTGGAAAGTTGTGGAGACAATGGCACATGAGATAGTGTTAGGATAATTAAGTAGAATCTACAGAGGTAGATCACAAAGTTTGCAAAGCCTAAGACAACAAATTTACAAAGGTAACTACCCAAAGATTGCGAGGGAAGTAAATGTTTGATGGTGCAAGTTCAAAGAGATAAAGCCAAGAGGAAATCAAATGAGGAGCTAAAGAGAAGCAAACTAATAAATATCCTGAAGGCTATGTCAGTTTGAGGGTGTCATTCATCAAAGCCACCCAAATAATGTTAGCTCAAAGAGACAAGCAGGAAGTGGTCAAAGGAGAAACTCAAGTGGAATAAGCTGAAGACAAATATGGAGGTTTGAGAAGTCAGGCTTGATAAGCAAAAGCCTTCATGAAAGCTATGCTAGATTGAGGCGTTAATAGGGGTATTAACATATGAAGTAGGGGAGGATGTCACAAACTAGCCTTATGAACCAATTTGACAGGCAAGCATGCTTAGTTTCAGATGAAATTTGACGTAAAAGTCAAGCATGAAAAAATGGTCGTGTGGTATGAATTTGGAGCAAATATACTCGTATATTATTTTTCTTATTTTGGTGATATTTGTATCTTTTTAGTATAGATCATTTGTTCAGTTCAAGTAGAAAAGTATATGGTTGTGATCCTTGCATTTTTGTCTTCACATCCATATAAGATGGTGTATTAGATACCTTCTGAGTTAAGAGAAAAGACTTTTATCAACTTAAAAAAAGTATATTTACTTGTGTTATTAGAAAAGAAACTATGGCACATCCGGTGCCCCTTGTGGACACTATGGCACGATCTAAGGATCAGAGTGTGGTGGCTTAGAGTGTCCCCTACACATTTAAAAATATATAGTGAGACATATATTAATAAAATAGGGTTATCTCTCTCCTTATTTAAAAAGTCCATTTTCGATGTATACTAGAGGTTACTTATATGGTGCTTTCTTTAAGACTCGATATGCATAGATACTTTGACTATACGCTCATATTTTTCTATGGATATGTTGCACATAGGATTTCATTGTACAGGTGATTGAAATCTATTTTGTTCTATTATCTACCCAAGTATGGCCAAAGTTATTAAAAGGCTGGCATATTTGAAAGTCTAAAATAGATGCCCTAGAGCCAATTGGGATTAAGTTCTATTATATCTATGACTATACTCTCTATATTGATCGGATAATATGTAAATGTTGTTTATTCATCTTACATTGCATTTCTTGTTTATTGAATATTAAGATGATGTCCATGGTGAGAAGTTCATTTAATCGATCCTATAAAAAGTTATAGGATTGTGAGGTTGATTATTAATGATTTATAAATTCTGCATCAAAATGACACTAGTCAATATCTAATAATTAGGTGTTATTAGATCTGTGGAGACTAGACGATGTGGTGATTTCTCATTTGATGAGCAGTTGACCTCACAAGCTAAGATGTAAGAGAGTTATGTCTAAATACACATGTAGATATGACTCAATTATTTTGGAGAAACATAACTGACAATCATGATCTTATCAGACCCAATTGGAGATACTATATGGAGCTGCGTTAATAGATTATCTTTAGTGGTGATCATATGACTAATTCTTTGACTTGAGATTGAGGGATATCTTTTGTATGGAAGGTTATACTTTGACCAAGTCAAAAGTGACTCTATCCATGAGGAACAATAAAGACTTAAGTTAGTTATTTTTGAAAATGCAGTTAGATATTACCTAATTAAGAGAGGATTCATTACTACTCTTTAGAGTGATATCTGAGGTCACTCAATGAATTAGTTTGGCTAATTAAATCCTTGCGCAAGGATGAATCGAGACTCAGATTGGATTTGAGTGCTCGGATTCTTTTGAGTCAAATAATTCACAGAGTTGAGAAACCATGATTAGTTATA
>JANHAO010025657.1:0-11343 GCA_026873985.1 Saraca asoca
TTGCAAATCCATTACATTAGGCATTTATTATACAAGACAGAATGAACTTCTGCAAATTAGCTCATGCAAGATACTTTCTGTGAGTAGGGCCCTTGTTTGTTAGGTGTGACATATATTTGTCTCTTACTCAGCAAGCTTCTTGCTGAAGGCTACACCTTGCAAGCTAGAACCTTTGGCCTAAGGTCACTGCGGTCTTCAAGATAGTGAGGTCGAGCTAACTTTTAATGAAGTGAGCTCACACAGGGTCAGCTATTGAACGAGCAAGCTGGGACTTAGCGTTCTCGACACCTTAGTGAGCTGGAGTTTTACTATTACTTGAGCCTTCCGCTAGCTCGTTTAGGATGTTTTGGATTCCATGCATAACAACTATCAAGAAATCTCTTTTTATAAACAACATATACTATTATAAAACTCAACCATTGACAATTTATATATCCAAATTCAAATAATTCAAACATCACTAGGGTCAAATACTTTACAACTTCAAGTTCTAGGATTTGCAAATTTTAAGGAAACATAAATATATATATATATTTTGGTATTATTATTATTATTATTATTATTATTATTATTTTTTCAAAAGGGATACACTAGCCAAAGAATTAATTATATGTATAAATGTGTGTATGTATGTTTAGGTGTGAAGACATGGAATAGTAGGACAGTGGTAAGTGAAGTAACATGATGAACTAAAACCACTGCAAAAATGCTCAATTCAGGTTATTTTATGTATCATTGAGCAACATAATTGTGAGTAATTATGTTCATACCAAGCCTAAAAAAAATATCCAAAAGGCAAAAATTCACAAGAACAAAATCCTATATCAATTAACTTGCAAAAATAAAATATAAATACCCAGTATGGTTCCAAATCATTTTTTTTGAAGTCACCAAATAGTAAACATTTTAGTGACTAGAGCAATTAAATTTGAACTTGTAAATGATCTATAAATTCATATGAAAGAGTGAACTACTCATTCATCTCAATTGGTTCTCTTTCTTGAAAACAGACCTTTCCACTCAAATTCCACTTCACAAGTCTTTGTAAATCTAACAACCTATGTAGAACAATTTAAAAGCTACCCAGTTGTCCCTCCTAGTCAAGGCAGATGTAGCTACTGATAAGGTGATTGGAAGTTGTTGCTATAGGAAGCGATGGAATAGTCACTCCAACAATAGAGGCTGGGTGAGGAATGACGGCTGATAGCAGCGGTGACCAAGGGAGGTTCCGATAAAGTTGAATGAAGTTGGCGATGGCAAGGAAGCCTGTTGGTCGCAGTTGGATGGAAACCAACAATAATGGACTTTGGCTCCAAGGCTTGATGGCTTCAAATCTAAGGTGAGTGGGTTGGTCAATTAACTATTATTCAAGGTTACTGGTTGCTATTAGATCGCGTTAGTGGATGATTAGTGGCCTAACAGCAAGAGAGGGATAGAGATTATGTGTGATTGTTAGACCAAGAGAGAAAGGTTAAGAAGAAAGAAGCTAGGATGAGGAAGAAAAAGGAAAAGAAAAAGAAGGGGAGGACGCCAGATGTAGGGGATCTGGCTGAGTGAGAGGGAGTTGATGCCAAGAAAAAGAAAAAGAAGGAAAAAGGACAAGAAAAAGAAAAAGAAAAAGAAGAAAAGAAAAAAAATGAAAAATGAAAAGGAGAAAATTACCTTTTAGCCCTAACATAAATTTAAAATACTCATTATAACACACCTATTTACAATATTTTTTTTTTATCAAACTAAACATAGGTTAGACTAAAAATTATGTGCTTTTAACACATAATTTTACAAGTTTATTATTAATTTAATTTATTTGCTAAAGCATTACAAATTCTTCCTCTTTATGTAGAATTTCTCCTCAAATTCTTTAAGTAGAATTGTATAGAGATAAAATGAAATATTGAATTAACTATTGAAAGGAGAACTCCAAGGATGATAGGATAGAAAGTTCATACTAATATGCTATTCGAAAAGATAGAGATATTTGTTCTTCATAATCGACTCAGGTTCCCAAGTCATCTCTTCTTTCCCATTAGTTTCCTAAAGGACTTTCATAGAGGGATATTCCTTGGAGCAGAGTTTTTTGATTTGTTGGTCAACGATAACTACATAACACTTCTCATAGGTCAGATGACTATCCAGTTCAATTAGGATTTCTGGAATGATATGAGATGGATCCGGGACATACTTTTTCAACATAGACACATGAAGAACAAGATAAATGCTCTCTAGTTCTGGAGGTAGATTTAACTTACAAGTCACGACACCTATTCTCTTTATTATAGGAAATGGACCTATATATTGGGGACTTAACTTTCCCTTCCTTCCAAATCTCATCACTCTTTTCATAGGTGATATTTTCAAAAGCACCTAGTCATTCACCTGGAATTCTAAGTCCCTCATTCTCTTAACTGAAAAGGCTTTTGGTGGCTCTAAGCTATTATTAGTTTTTTTTTATGATAATCTTGACTTTCTGATTTGCCTCTTTAACCAAATTTGGGCTTAACAACTTCGTCTCACCTGCCTCAAATCATCTAATAGGAGATCTATATTTGCTTCCATACAGTGCTTCCAAAGGAGCCATTTGAATTAAAGAATGATAACTATTATTATAAGCAAATTCATCCACTAGCAAATATTGCTCCCAACTACCCTCAAATTCCAGCATATGAACTCGAAGCATGTCTTCTAGAACTTGAATTTTTCTCTTGGATTGTCCATCTATTTGAGGGTAAAATGCTGAGCTAAGATAAGGTTGTGAACCTAAAGCCTCTTAAAAGGATTTTTAAAATTGTGTAGTGAACTGAATACCTCTGTTGGATATGATTGACAAGGAACTCCATGGAGAGACACAATCCAATCTAGGTATAATTGAGCATACTGGGAAGCTGAGAAAGTAGTCTTTACTGGAAGAAAATGGGCACTTTTCATCAAACAATCAATAATTACCCAAATAAAATCATAACTCTTTGGAGTTCTTAGTAGTCTAGTAAGAAAGTCCATGGTAACTCTTTTCCACTTCCATTTAGGGATCTCCAAATTCTGGTGTAAGCCTGCAGGTCTTTGGTGTTCAGCTTTAACTTGTTGACATGTGAGATATTAAGAAACAAAATCTGCTATATCATGTTTCATTGCTTCCCTGCAATAACTTGTCTTCAAATCTTGATACATCTTGTTACTATTAGGGTGCATAACATAAAATGAAGAGTGGGCTATATGGATAAGTTGATCCGTCCATGATAAGTTAAGGCTCCTTGATCATCTCTTGCTAAGCCCAAATCTAGTTCCTTTTTCATTTTGTCAAGCAACTTGTTTTTATTCAGATCTTGAGCCTGTGCAGCCATAATTTGATCAACAAGTGGAAATTATACCTATACTTGTGTCATAAGTATCCTAGGTTTTGATATTTGTAATTGAATTCCACGAGTGTCTATCTTATGTAATTCTTGAATAATTGGTCTCCTGTGTACATCAATATGGGTAAGACTCCCTACAAACTTCCTACTCAGTGCATTAGCTACCATATTAGCCTTCCCTTAGATGATATAAGATAGAGCAATCATAACCCTTCACAAGTTTCATCTAATGACATTGTCTTACGTTATGGTATTTGTATTAAAAAATATACTTAAAAATCTTATGATCAGTGTAAATCTCATATGTCTCATTATACAGATAATGGTGCCAATTTTCAATGCGAACACCATCGCAACCATCTCTAAATCATGGGTAAAATAGTTTTGCTCATGCTTCTTAAGTTGTTACGATGCATAGCCTATAACTTTGCTATACTGCATCAAAACACATCGAAGGCCAATCCTAGAGGCATCACAATAAATGATATAGTTGATACCAGTTATAGGTAATGCCACATCGATATTGGTACTGTAGTCAAACACATCTTGAGTTGCTGAAAACTTACTTCACAGGAATCAAACCACACAAATTTCATTTGTTTTTAAGCCAACTTGGTCAATAGGGTTAAAATCCAAGAGAAACCTTTCACAATATCTAGCCAAAACCCAAAAAACTATGAATTTCAGTCACTGAGGTGGGTCTAGGCCAATTTTGGGCTGCTTCCACCTTTTTGAGATCTATACTGATACCTTCCTTGGAAACCATATGCCCCAGAAAAGTTACAGTGGACAACTAGAACTTACATTTTGAAAATTTGGCATACATATGATATTCTTTTAGAGTTTGCAAAACTATCTTGAGGTACTGCTATGTGCTTGGTCACTATGGGAATACACCAAGATGTCATTAATGAATACGATTATAAATTGATGAAGATAAATTCGAAAAACCCTATTCATCAAATCCATAAAGGCTACATGAGCATTAGTCAATTCAAAAGACATCACCAAAAATTCATAGTGGTCATACATAGTGTGAAAGGCAGTTTTTGGAATGTTTTCCTTTTAGATTCATAATTGATGATAACCTTAATGCAAATCAATCTTAGAAAAGTAATGGGCACCTTGAAGTTGATCAAGCAAATCCTTAATTCTCGGTAATGGATATTTATTTTCACTATGACTTTATTTAACTACCTGTAACCAATATATAACCTCAAAGTTCCATATTTCTTCTTTACAAATAACACAGGGGCTCTCTGTGGTGAAGTACTGGGCTGAGTGAAACCTTTTTCCATCAAATCTTGTAGTTGCATTTTCAATTCTTTCAGTTCAGCTCGCACTATCCTATAGGGTGGGATAGAGATGGGATTGGTTCCTAGAACAATATCAATGCAAAACTTAACTTCTTTTTCTTGTGGTATTCCAAGTAACTCTTCAAGAAAGATATCTATGAACTCTGAACCATTGATACATCTTCTGCTTTCTGCTCTACTTGTTTTGCATCCTGAATATAGGCCAGATAAGCCTCACATCCTTTCTTAATCATTTTGTAGCACTCAAGGTGAAAATAAGGTTAACTGGAACATCACTCTATCTCCCTAGAGCAAAAAGAAATCTTTATCTAGTATATGAAAATTAACTAACTTATTGTGACAATCTACATATACATGATGTGTTGATAACCAATCAATACTCAGGATAACATCAAAATCAACTATATCCAATGCAATCAAATAAGCAGGTAAAACAATCCAATGCATATCAATTTTACAAGAAGATACCTTATCACAAGCAGTTAATGCCTGACCCAAAGGAGTAGATACCAACATCTGTGATTCTAAAAGGAATCGAGGTTTAGCAAGTTATAATGCAAGATAGGTAAAGATGAATGAGTGGGTTGCACCTGGATCAAATAGCACATGAGCTGGAATAGAATCAACTGATAAAGTACTTGTGACTACTGTATGAGAGGCCTAGGTGTCCTACTTAGTTAAAGCATACACTATCATAGTAAGTCCATGTCCACTTCCACGGCCCTTACTAAAAGATCCTCTACCTCCCCATTTCCCACCTAATTTAGATAGTGGGGGTCTTGTAGATGCTACGGATCGGGGCAAAACATTTCCTGACACACTCATGGCCTTGTTGCCACTAGGCAAAACTATTGGATAAGGATAGTTTTTCACTATATGAGCCATCTAACCATATCTAAAGCAAGCTCTGATTTCCCATCTATAAACCTTGGAATGAATTTTTCCACAAGTTTGACACAGTCTTGATGCCTCAGGTCTAACTGAAATAGGATTATTGGAGCTAGATCCCTTAGAAGGATGATGACTTGAAGAAGTAACACTTGTTGATCTTTTGCTTGGATTACCTCTACTTGGGTTCCATGGGGGAAACTGCATATCAAGCCTCCATGAAAGAGGTGCACTGGAAGCCGAAGATGATGATCTTCTAGAATCCCTACTTGTACCTTCATATCTTGATCTTTTTCTTGCACTACCTTGAGCCTCTCTTTTTTTCTTCCTTTCCATAAACCTTACTTCTAATTTGATGGCTCGGTCATACACTTGTTCATACATACTATAACATTGAAGTAATTATTGTTAAGGCTATCACCAAATTTCCTAGCCTTGCCCTCTCTGTAGGGATTATGTCCCTAGCAAACTAATATAAGTGAAGAAATTGGGTAGCATACTTAGAGATTGTTAACCCTTTTTGTTTTAAATTGTTAAATTCCTACAATTTAGTATATCATTGCACTTCAGGAAAGAATAGTTGTAGGAAAACTGTATGAAATATTTCCCAAGTGTTTGCTCTTTCCTCTATTGATCCATAACTCTCCCAACACTAGTACCAATCTACAACGGATCCATCTAGCTAGAATTCAACCAACCTTATAGCAATATCTTCTGAACATTTGAGGATCTATCATAATCACTCAATTTGATCCAAAAATAGTAGAGAATCCACCGAAGACCCAATGCCAGAATAACAAGGAGGCTTGAGCTTTTGAAATTCTTGAAGATAATTTCTAAAGTTCATATTTGTTGGCCATGCAGGAGGTGGAGGGGGTGGTGGTAAATGTATTTCTAGCTCTTCATATCGTTGTATTTGAAGTCTTTATTGGGTCAGTTTGTCAACAAACTCATTATAGCTTTTTGTAAATTTCTTGCCCACATTACGGCATCTGAAGTAGAAGGGCTGATTGAAGCTCCAGAAGTAGAAGGAGCATATGTCTCAGGTTGGAGAGCCTTTAATTGCACTTTTTCACATGCAACCCTACCTTGGTCTCTTGCACAGCCTCGACTTCTAGCTTTACTTCTACCTCAATATGGTGTAGCTAGAGGAGAAGAAGATGATTCATGTCAAGCTCTCTTAGACGCTTCTTTAGATCAACATCTAATATGAGGCAAAGATTTAGTCTTGGGTGGCATCTCCCTATTATCAAGTAGAAGGATTTATTTAGGCACTATTCAGGTATGCATATAGATGGAAACAAAAGATTTAGAAATTGTTGAGATTTTCAACATATTTCATAGAGTGGGTGTTAACATATCCTTATTCATATTATATGTTCCTGGGAGCACTAACACGAACTCAATATGTCTATCCCAATTTAGTAATTGTAGACCTCTAGTCATGTACTTAGGCTCTAGATCATGCTCTGATACCAACTTTGTCATGCTCCATTCCATGGCATTTGACTAGCATAGAAAGTCACCAATAGACAACCCTCCACAAGCCTAACAGTGCAGTAAGATCTTTGATGTGACACATCTCCTCTATGGAGTGTAACTAGACAAATATAAAATATGTAAGAAGTGAAGACAACTAATCAACACAGACATAATTATGAAAATACTTTATTAAATTTCTAACAAAAATCTAGTAGAATTTTCCCTATTTTTTAGACTTTGGTCACTAGGCTAATACAACAGTTGGGGACTAGATGCCCTACTCACAGCCTGTACAACTAAATAGAATACCACAGAAGCTTAGACATCATAGTGTACACAAATTACTAGCAACAATTAGACACAATCACATAAATGACTTAACTATACCAACTACCAAAATATCACCATGAATAAGCATTCATGTTCTGCAAAAGTAGTCTACCCAAATGAAGCCGCAGACTGAAGACCATATGGATATAGGTGAGTGATGGGAGTGGCTTGAGACTTTGAAAACAAGAAAGAAAATGAAGTGAGTTTCATAGAAACCTAGTGAGCAAATAATCCCCCGTAAAACCAATAATTAGTTTACAAATCATATTCAAAATTAAGGTAGGAAAACATACATATACAAAGATATAATCATCAATTTATAAACATTTCACAAATAAAAAATTTCAGTTCATAGAGAAAATAAAATTCAATAAATATATCAATTAGCAAGTTAAAATAAGAGGCAAGGTATAACATTTTAAAGAATACTCATCATGAAGTAAACTAGAAGAAAAACTAAAGTCTTTTGTAATTCTCAAATAATCAAGTATCAGAAAAGTTCAAAATTCCTATATACAATTTCAATCCAAAGGGTAATTCCTAAAGGTAACCTTACTTAATAGATATCAATCATCATCATCCACCCTTATTCTTCCAATAGATATTCTCCCCCTATTTCTTTTATAGATATAATTTTAATCACAAGTGCACTTGAGGATTTTTCGAGTAATTTCCAAAGGATCCTATTCTCTTTAGAAAATATAAATAAAACCAATTTATATACTATCAAAAGTCTCTTTTATAAACAGCATATACTATTATAAAACTTAACCATTGACAATTTATGTATCCAAATTCAAATAATTCAAGCATCATTAGGGTTAAATAATTTACAACTTCAAGTTTTAGGATCTACAAATTTTAAGGAAACACAAAAATATATATATATTTTATTATTATTATTATTTGTCAAAAGGGATACACTAGCCAAAGAATTAATTATCTGTATAAATGTGCATCTGTATGTTTAGGTGTGAAGACACAGAACAACATGACAGTGGTAAGTGAAGCAAAATGATGAACTAAAACCACTACAAAAAAATGCTTAATACATGTTATTTTATGCATCATTGAGTAGCATAACTATAAACAGTTGCGTTCATACCAAGCCCAAAAAAAAAGTAATCCAAAAGGCAAAAATTCATAAGAGCAGAATTCTACATCAATTAACTTGCAAAATAAAATATAAATACCCAATATGGTTCCAAATTAGTTTTTGTTTTTTTTTAAATCACCAAATAGTAAACATTTCAATGACTAGAGCAATTAAATTTAAACTTGTAAATGATCTATAAATTTATAAATTTATATGAAAGAGTGAACTACCCATTCACCTTAACCAGTTCTCTTTTATTGATGTGTAAATTTGGTTAACCCAAGTCCAGAACCCTAAACTACAATTTGAGTGTAAAAGAGAGAGAAAGAGAGATGAAGAATAGGGAGATACTAGAAGTTTTTAATGTGATTTGATCAAGTACAATGATTACATCTACGATTATTTTATTTATCAGTATTTTTGCTGAGTATTTGTTGTTTCTTTTTTGATTATTTTTGTACAATGATTTCATCCCGTTTTATAATGGTTAGGGTGTTATAGTTTGAATGTAATTCAATAATAAAAAAAATCATGAATTAATTACGATTACATAACCAATAATAACAGATTTCCATTAAAATAAGAAACTGAACAAATTTCCTTGAATTGATGGCTGAGAAAGCATGCTTTGAGCTGTGGCTAAATCTTGTCCTTAGCGACCTGAGGATGTTACTTTGACCTTTGTTGACTAGCAATTTGAGTTCACATTTGGTGACTTAGAGAATTGCTTCAACGACCTCAATCATAGTTAAACTGGGCTTTTGTCAACTGGGCTTATCTATTAAGCTTTTACCAGCCTATTTGTATGGTTCTAAAAATACCTACAACATTAGCCCCCCAGCTCTCAATGTGATCTACGAAGTGGGAGCTGAAGTTTGTTGGTAAAAGCTAGCAACTACAATCTGTCATGCTGTCATTTAGACTTCTATCCCATCATTCTATCTGTGCTAACCTATGCCATCATATGTATATTCACCTCGCTGGATGAGATTTTTGATGAACTTCTTTCATAATTTTCTTGCCAAGTTTGGATGCTCAAGTCAATGCCAAGTTGAATGCTTAGTTAGTCACAGATGATAAGTCAAAGGCTAACATAAGTGCACCTTAGCTTGCAAACTATAGCTTAATGAATATTAGCCAAGTTGAATGCCTAATAGGTTGCACCTTAGCTAGCAATGAATGCCCAATAGGTCGTGCCTTAGCTAGTTAACCATGACTTTGTAAATAGTCAAGTTGAATGCCTAGTAGGTCATTCTTTAGCTAGCAATGAATGCTCAGTAGGTCACGCCTCAGCTAGCAAATCATGACTCAATATTTGTCAAGTTGAATGTCTAGTAGGTCATGCCTAAACTAGTAATAAATGTCTAGTAGGTCATGCTTCAGCTAGCAAACCATGAATATTAGCCAAGTTGAATGCCCAATAGGTCATAACCTAGCTAGCAATGAATGTCCAGTAGGTCATGCCTTAGCTAGCAAACCATGACTTTGTAAATATTAGTCAAGTTGAATGCCTAGTAGGTTACACCTCAACTAGCAATGAATGCCCAGTAAGTCATGCTTTAACTAGTAAATCATGAGTTTTTTTTATCCTTGAGAATAGCTTACTTCCTGTATAATGAGGACTAGAAGGGCGAGCTTGAAAATATGGGTGTAGATGTTCAACATTCCAAGCTCTTGGAACTTTAGTTCCATTCATATTTGTTTAGTGATAAGCTTTGTTTTCCAAGTCTTCCTTGATGTTGTATGGGCCTTCCCCAATTCAGACTTAGTGTCTCATCACAAGCCCCATGAGCTCCAGGAAGAATAATGTGTAGTACAAGATCACCAATTTTATAGTCTGAACTTAGAATTTCCTGTATAATTTCCAGAGTATGTGTTGTATAGTTTGACTAATTAACAACATAATGAAGTGTGCATTACCTCTCTGTGAAACTTGTCTTGCTCGTCAGAGGAGCACTTCGTCAAGGTTTTAGTGAGATTCATCAACTGCCAATCTCACTCAGGTAACTTGACTAACTTCTAGAGATAAATACTTCATCTTTGTTTTTTTTATACCTCAATTGGTACTTGTAATCTGGTCCCACCAGGCATATATATTTTGTGATGATATCATCTATGTTCATGTGTATGCTGAAGCTTTCTCAGCATTGCATAACAATATCTTTAAGGCACTTTAAGAGCATTTTTTTATTAATTTGCCTCGTTCGATCTCATGATCCTATCACGTTGCTCATTGTGTATGAGCAAAATCTATGCTTAGATGGTTTCCATTAATTTTGATGTACTACTCTGAATAGAGGATTGATTAGTGAACTCATGAAATTGGCTATTCATGCTGAATAAGTAACTGAAATGAATCACATGTGCGAAGGTCATAGTATTTGATAACTCATTTTGTCATTGTAATACAAGCATGAAAATATGTCAAAGGTGGATTTTGGCTCATTATTGTGAAACAAAAAGCTACTGAAATTCTATGCAACCCTCAGGTTGGTCAACTACAGCATCTAAAATCCTAGTAGTTCTTCCTCTAGCCATCACAATCGGACGAAAAATCAAGGAGAATGTAGTTTAGGCCTTCCTTCAAGCACCAAAATGTTGATGTGTAAATTTGGCCAACCCAAGTCCAGAATCCCAAATTGCAATTTGAGAGAGAGAGAGAGAGAGAGAGAGAGAGAGAGAGAGAGAGAGAATAGGGAGATACCAAAAGTTTTTAATGTGGTTCGAATGAGTGCAATGCTTATCTCCATGGTTATTTTATTTCTCAGTATTTTTGCTGAGTATTTGTTGTTCCTTTCTTGATTATCTCTGTAAAATAATTTCATCCCCATTTACAATGGCTGAGGTGTTACAATTTGAATGTAATTTAATAACTAAAAAG
>JANHAO010025658.1:0-11299 GCA_026873985.1 Saraca asoca
ATAAATCAAGATACACGTGTATACCAATCTCCAACGAGATAAGGGCAAGATCCAAACTTATTCCGCTTTCTTTGATTAATTCTAACTTGTTTCAATTGGGATCAACAATTATAATATCAATGCATAAACAATTATTAGATTTATTGATATGGAGTTATGAGTTGCTCAATTAAGATTTCTTAAGTGTTATATTCAAATTAACCAGAATTCATAAGATATTAGACTAAAGGAAATATGAGATATCTTAGAAAGAGCGAAGTTTAAGCTGAAAGAATGTAAAATTCTAAAGGTCTGATTAGAAATGTGAGCATGATCAAGGATGAAATTCAAGTAGAATCACAATTAAAATCACAGGGAACCAAATAAGAAGGATTTGATTTGACTCAAGGAAATCCAGTTCAAAATGCGAGCCTGCTTGTCTAAAATTGAAAACTTCCAAAAAGTCCAAGTTATGCATGTGATCAAAATCATGATTGGAATTGAAAAATAGGGTAAGAAAGGTCTCAATTCAACTCACAAGAAACTAGTTAAATTTCTTGTTTGAATCACAAGACACAATGTTGCTCGATTTCTATGAGCATGATCGTGGGGTCAGTGTGAAAATGGTGATTCAACTAGTGAATTTTGGAAATGCAGAAGAATAGTAGAAAAATAGATGAAACAACTTCCAATCTTACACTAAATCATAGGAGTTTCACTCAGCATATTTTAAGGACTTAAACATGCATCAAATCTGCTTTTCCAACAGAAAACCAACCATTATATCAACAAGGCTATTCAAACTCAAACTTTATCATACAATCACCAATACCCATTTTCTTCTACTTACACCCACAATCAGAGGATCACAATTAATAAACATACTTCACAAGAAAGGTAAGAATCACTCACCTTAGTAACTGGAAACAAGAAATCAAAATAAATGCCATAAAGGTCTTCAATATTCTTCAAGAATAAGAAAAAAAAGCATATTGTCTTTTTAGATTTTCAAAGTTTTTATTCCATCAAACAATCAACTACTATTAGATTATGGTTTCATTACAAAAGTTCAAGTTATAAATAACAGATTCAAGCTTTAAAAATGTTAGAAAATTATGTGGATTCATGGGTTGAATAGTAACATGAATAATAATTGTTGGATTAAAAAATTCATAACTCAGATTATATTTAGTAAATCAACATGATTTTGGTATTGAATTAAAGAGGAAGAAGAGAGGAATTAATAGTAAAAATAGAAAAAATTAACATGGAAGGATGAGAGACTTACTTGAAGAGAGAGAGTAGTGTAGAGAGAGAAAGTATAACTTGTTGAGATGTGTGTGTTTTGCATGAAGGTAACCATGGAAAGGCTGAAGAAAAGCGAAAGGGAATTAACTTGGGAGGGGTAAATGGGAAAAAGAATAGTCAACTCCCCTTTGACTCATCTTTGACTTTATCAACTTTTCCTATTTTCTCAACTTCAAGTCCAAAATTAACATGCTCAGTGATTGCCAGTGGCCATAAAATTTTAATTCAAATTAGTTAAATTAATTACTTTTGTAATGACTATAATTTTACACTTATGGCCCTAGTTTCGATCTTTCTATAGTTTTTTAGAAATTAAATCCTGAAAACATAAGTTTTTTTTTTGAGCAACCAAGATGGAAATTTTGATCACTTAAGGATTCCTAAAATTTATATAATCTATTTTTACTATATTTAGACTCCTCATAGCCCAAAATTTATAGTTTCAAATTTCAAATTCACCTTTTTAGATTTCCTAGAAAGCCATTTTATTACTGAAATTAATTTTAGAAAGTTTGAGATATTACACAAAAGGTTACAAGCAAACATCAATGTTATTGTCTAACATCCATTTACTTAGAATTGTCATTGAAAGGATGAAAGAAGTTTGCTTCATACACATCCATTGGGTAAGTTATAATTTATCAAAACCATCGACCAAATGCTATATCTAGTAATCATGGTTCCAAAAGGATTGAAACCATCAATGACAAAGCCAATGTGAACATTTCTAGGATTAGAATTAATTTATAGGTGTGTTAAATCAAACCTCTTCCATTCCTCTCCATCCCACGGATGTTGCATCAAGGCATCATTACTTTTGTCATTTGTACGCCACCTTATATGCTCAGTTATCTCAGATGACATAAAAAACCTCTGCAGTCTTAGTTTCAATTGGAAGTAGCATAAAATATTAGTAGATTGCTTTTTCTTCCTAGCACCAAGTTTATGCTTCCATTTAGATGTCTCACATATCACACGTTTTTTTTTATCATCTTCCTAGTACAACATGCAATCATTTGTACATGCATGTATCTTAATATAATAAGACCAAGCTTGTTGACTTCATAAAAAGAATTAGGGATCTTTGCATGTTCAAATTCATCCTTTAACAACTCTAGTATCTTTTTCATTACTTTATCAGTTATCCTGCCCAAGCACTTAATGTGATACAACTTTAACAGAAATGTCAATTTTGAGTACTTACTACAATCTTCATATAATTCTTTATTGCCATAATGAACCAACTTATAAAACTTTTTACAATGTTGGTTCATGGTCTCATTTAAAACTTCATATTCTCCACCAACAAATTCATGTGAAGGACTAGGCTCACAACCTAAATGTCTAGCATGTCCTCCTAATTCATAATTAATCAAATTTTGTTTTAGATTTTGATTAGAGAAGTGAAAATTTTCTTCACTTTCCATAACATAAGTCCTACTTGAAGTAACCACTAATGTGTCTTTGCCATGCCAAATCCAATTTATGTAATCAATAGGGAATTATTTGCAAGTTAAATGATCATATACTTTGTCTCTAGTTAACAATTTTTTAAATTTATGCTTATGACGTGGATACATTATTCTCTGTTCAATAGAATTTCTTTCGATTGCAAAATCAATAAATCAATTCAACATCTCTTTGTACTCAATTGTACATCTTGGTTTAGTAATCCAAGACTTATCTATGATAATAGAATTCTAAAAATGATATATGCTATAAACTAACTTCAGCTTAACAGTTATAAAAAAGCTAGCATGTTTTAGAGTAAATAATTACTATGAATAATGCCTTAATCTCTAGATATACACTAAACCAATAAATCATCTTATACCTAGATAAATTAAAAAAAACTATAAAATAAAATAGCTTAAATTTAAATTTGAAAGACTTCTATCTCACTAACACAAAGTTTTATGGCAATTGTCGTTACTTCAAAAAATATATTTTTTATACATCAAGCATTGCAAGAATATAAGGGAATGAAATAAGAAAGAAAGATTATGGTAAGAAAAGAAAGAATGAAATAAGAAAGAAAGATTATGGTAAGAAAAGAAAAAATTGTAGGCACTCGAAGAATAGTAATTATTTATTAAATAAAGATCCAAACAAAATAAGACCAATACCAAAGCAAAACCTATTAACATTCCTGAGAAATTGCTCAGCATATGTTAGCTAAAAAAATAGAAAAGATAAGCTGATAAAGTTTAAAATATATATATAAGCAATAACAATTGAGATTTTATATATAAAAAAAAGAAAAACAATCTACTAAATATTTTTTGTAATTGAACTCAATATTATATATATATTATCGACGCTAAAATCCAGTCAACCCAAGTCCAGCACCCCAAACTACAGGTTGTGAATGCAAATGCACTAGGAAGAGAGAGAAAGAGTGAAAGAACAAGGGACACTAAGAGCTTTTTAACGTGGTTCAACCAGATGCAAGGCCTACGTTCATGGTTATATTCTTTTCAATCTTTTGTTGAGTTTTTTAGTATTCTATCTATCTTGTCTCTTCTTTTACAATGATTTCAAGCCCTTTTTTATAGTAACTGGAGTGTTACAATGTATTCTATAATGGAAATGGATCATAAATCAGTTACAATAGTTAATAACAAATTCCTATTAAACAAACAATTGAACGATTTTCTCTGAATTAATGGCTGGGAGGTTATGCTTCGAGCTGCGAGCTAGACTCATCCTTAACAATCTAAAGTTACTACTTTGACCTTTGTTGCTAGCGTCCTGAATTTGTATTTGGCGACTTGATGCCTTGCTTTTGCAACCTCAATCCTGGTTGAGCTGGGCCTTCATTAGTTTGGCTTATCCATCGAGCTTTTACTAGCCCATTTGTGTGGTTCAAAAAATACGCACAACATTAGTCCCCAAGCACTCAATACGATTTATGAACTGGGAGCTGTAGTTTGCTAGTAAAAGCTAGCAATTGTGATCAGCCATGTTGTCATTTAGACTTTTGTTCCATTATTTTGTCTGCTTATACCATCATTACCGCATTAAATGCATGCATTTTCCTATAGTTGCCAATGTGGCAATGATTGAGCCTTATTATTCACTGGACCGTCATATCAAAGATAGTTGATTAGTTTTTAAATCAAATGGCATGGCCATCCAGGCTATATAAGGTGAGAAACCCTTTTTCCCTCTTACTTTTGAAAACTGATGCTCTACTTTTTGTTTGTTTCTCAAGTTCTCAAGCAGCCACCACTATTCTTGCTTCATCAAGTTTGCCATAGTAGTCCCTAGATTTAGGTTGTCGAAAATTGATCATTCTATTCAGAATCTATCTCACTTCATTTATACGATAAATTTTTAGTGCTTCCTTGGTTTTAAGCTTCTGCTTTTCACTAGTGTCTTACTTTTATGGATTTCTGATGCTTTGTTGCTTGAAGAGTTTGGTGTGTACTTGTTAGTTACTAGGGCTTTCTGTGTGCTGATTGATTTTGTTGTATGCTTGTTTGCATTCCTTCTATTGCTTATGGAAACTGGCATGCCATCTGTTTGATAAAATGCTTGTAGTTTAAGGTAGTAGATTATAGAGTTTGGCTTTCTACCTATTCCCTAGGTTTAGCAACCTGACAGGCTCCTTAGTTAAGCCCCCCAAGTTTTAAGTGGTTTGTTTTAGATATGTGATAAGACGTGTATGACTTGCTACATAGGAAATTCCCTTTCTTGCAGATAGAAGTTTTAGTTTTTAGGAATGGTCTACTTGAAGTGACCTGACTATTCATCCTTCTATATAGATGGCTGCAGCTCATGAATGCCAAGGCCACCAAGTATGAAGTGCTGATTAGCTTGACTTTCTAGCTCGAAGCTAGGAGTTGGTACATAGTATAGATGAAATGGCCTCTGGGAGCAATGAGGTCACCAAAAAATTTGTTGCTCAACCTGACCCCGATGAGGGTCAGTAGGTCATTAGGAGTGAGAGGTCTGTAGATCGCACAATGTTCAATCATCACTCTTCGACCATCAGGCTGAACGAACTTAGAAACATAGTTGAATCATACAGTTTCCCAAAGGGTTGTTATCTCATGGCACCTTCCCCTGATGACCATGTAGCGCATCTTCCTTCAGGGTTTGTTGCTATTAGTACCCACCATTTCACTATTGGGCTCAGGTTCCTAGTTCATCCCTATATCATTGAGGTGTTGAATAAATTGAAACTCTACTTTTTCCAGCTAACATCAAATTCTTACTCCTATCTTACCTCCCTTGCACTTGTTTACTTGAGGAATAATCTTCCACCACCATCTGCAAGGGTTCTTTGTTATCTCTATAACATTAGGAGTGCGAGTTAGTAAGATGGGATTTATTATCTTTTGGCTCGACAGACCGAGTATAAGAGGATTTTGTTATACGGGATGCCAAGGGCAAATCTAATGTGGGAAACTACAAAACCCACTAGTGTTATGTCTTTTGCTCATCTCTGCATCATCTCCATAGTTTCGATTTTGTCCTTACTCTTGGCAAGGGAGATAAGGACATGTGAGCTTCCATGAATTCATTTATTTATGATATTTTTTTTTGACATTCTATTTCATTTTGCAAATGGGCTGGCAAGGAGAGGCCAACACTTGGGGCTGAGGAGGTTGAAGTGTTGGGCTAGTTTGTTACTATGGACAATCTTAAAAATGACCTCAAATTTGATGAAGATCTCTTGTGCTCACACAAGCTTACTTTGGCTTTACACATTGAAACCACTAGAGAGATTGGAACTCACCAAATTAGGGAGGTTAGCCTAGCAAACTTTCAAGACTATGAAAATATGGTGAAGCTCATCTTTTGGAAGCTGCCAACCCCTCCTTTTGCTCGGTCTGTAGACCGTGTTATCATCAAGACCTCATTGGCTCTTGATGCTATTGTAGCCCCCACTACTACATGTTAATCTTCTCTAGCCTTGGTAGTAGCATCTACGCAAGTGTCGATTCCTAACTCACATCCTGAGGTGGTCGAGGCTGAGGTCGCATCCCTATCTAAAGCCCCTACCAAACAATGAAGAGTACACAAGGGGAAGAGAGTTGCCACTTTAGAACAGGTGACACCTAAGGTATAGGCTAAGGAGTGACCTGCCAGTCTTGGCCCAAAGACACAGGAGTACTTTGACTTTCTCTAGGAAAATGTGGATCAAATCCTAGGGTCCTACACCAAGATATTGGAGTTAGAGGAGTGCTCGGGTGAGGGACTAATATGCTTTATAGCTCGTTATGGCTTATTGGTAAGTAAAGTCTTTCACCTTGAGGCGTTGGAGCTAAAGAAGAGAACTAGAGATGCCGAGGTCATCAAAAAAGAAGCCAATGGAGCTTTATCTCATAAGGTGGTGGATCACGAGGCCATTACATCTAGCCTCAATAAAGTGGTTGATGAGCTAACAAAAGTAAAGGGTGAACTAGATGCAGTAGTGTAGTGAGTTGAGGCCACTGAGAAGAAGTATGAGGTAGCCAGGGAAGAAGTTGCTTTGGAAAAAGAAGAGGTCACTCGAGTTAAGGCAGATATCACTGTGCTAGTTGCAAAAACAGAAAAAAATGTAGAATCTGAAACTAGCACCTCCTTCTTGTATACTTCGTGGGAGTAGCACCTGAAGATGGTTCTGTTTTTTTGGTAGGGATGCACTTGAGGCTATTAAGGGCTTTGAGGAGGCTGTGAAGGCCACTTCTTCTAATAAGGGTGTGGAGTCTACAGTTGGAGTTTCTCCTACTAATGGTGCTATTCAAAGAGAAAGCAACTTACAAGTCATGGAAGCCTTTGATGATCAAATGATGGATGATGTGCTCACGCCATATGTCAACCCTCCATCCCATAAGAGGTCAACTTCTAACTAGACTTCTTAGGCTATGATTTTTGTAATTTTAAATTTCATTCTTGAACTTTGTGTAAATTTACTTCATTGAAGAAGGTGTTAAGTAAACTTTTTATAATATTCTCACTTGATTCTTCTTAGTTTTCATTGTTAAATGCTCAATAGGCTGCATATAATAGCTAGCAAATCATGATTTAACAAATATTAGTCAAGCTAAATACTAAGTAGGTCACAAATGATAACATAAGTTAATATAAATGGACCTCAACCAGCAAACCATGACTTGATAAATTTATATGAATATGAGTGCCCAATAGGTCGTATGAAAGTTATGCCTTAGCTGGCACAAGTCAAGTGCCTAGGTAGGTCACATGAAAGTTACACCTCAGCTAGCATAAGTTGAGTGCCTAGGTAGGTCACACAGATGTGCCTCAACTAACATGAGTCGAGTGCCCAGGTAGGTCACATGAATGCACCTCAGCTTGCACAAGTCAAATGCCTAGGTAAGTCACATGGATGTGCCTTAGCTAGCATGCCATGACTTTGTCAAGATGAATACCTAGTAGGCCATGCCTCAGCTAATAACGAATTGCCTAGGCTTTAGGTTGAATGCCGAAATAGGTCATGCCTTAGCTTGCAATGAATTATCTAGGTAGGTCATGCCTTAGCTAGCATGCTTGTTTTTATCAAGTTGAATTCCCAGTAGGCCACACCTTATCTAGAAATTAATGCCCAATAGGTTGCCCCTTAGCTAGCATTTTTTTAGCTCACTTCTTGTATAATGCTTTGTTAAGATTTTATTCCGAAATTAAAAAACACAGACATAAAAATTCAAGGAAAAACTTGAGTGCTTTTATTAATTTCTGAATAATATTATAGGATTAGAAAGGCAAGCTAGAATCTCTATTAAAAATACGAGCACATATGCTCAGCATTCCAAGCTCGAGGAACTTTAGCTCTGTTAGCCTAGCCAGCTAGGTCATTCATTGCAGGTCACCCCTGTTATCTTAGCCAGCTAGACTATCTTTTATTTTGATGATGAAAATAATTTTGATCATATCATATTATGATTATGTGCTGTAACATTTATTGAATGTTTGCAGATATCAAAGTTTATCAAGATTCTACAAAAGGTCTAAATTAGTATTATGATTTTATTTTGATTTTTATAGGATCTTTTGTATGTGAATTTTTCACAATTTAGCTCCAATTATTTTTCTTAAAATATTTTAACTAAGCAATGAGGTAATCTTTAAACCTTTTTTAAGAAAACTATAAAACTATTTTTCACTTCATGAATCGATTTGCACATCGATGCATTGAAGAACTTTTGAAAAATTCATATTGAAATCGAAGTCGCAATCAATTTATGAAACAGAGATTATTTTACCGAAGGTTAGGAAAAATGGCTTCTTCGATATAGAAATCAATGCAAAAGTTGTGAACAACAAATCGAACTTTGATTACCACACTGATTAATTATTTGTGACCACTCATAATCGATGCTATAATCGATTCACTAACAGAAAGTTAGTCATTTTGTTACAGTTAGTCATAATAAACTCTATAAATACCTTCCTCATTTCATTTTTACATACACTAATTGATAATTGACATAGAGGTGTGCAAAAAATTATTCTCTTATCTCTTTTACTTATACATTTTTTATTTGGATTGATTCAAAGATCTTAGAGCTTTCTTGTTGAAGATTCACATAATTCTATTTGAGATTTTCATCTTAACTCTAGCTTTGTATTCTTACCTTTTTCTCTATTATTTTCTTTTAGATTTTTGGTGTTAGAAATCTAATTTCTAGGTTTGGAAGAGCCCAGTTTAAGTCTTCTAGGTTAGCAAGATTCTTGTTTAAATCTTGTGTGTGTTTAGATTTGGAAGAGCCTAGTTTAATTCTTCTAGGTTAGCAAGAAGCCTATAAAGTCTTGATGTTTTCTTTTTAATTGAAGTGGTCTTTCAGTTAATGCAAGTGGAGTAGACTTGAATTATGATTTTAATTCAAGTAGAACCACTTAAAAACTCTGGTGTTTCTGGTTTATTTTTACTGCACCTGTTATTTTCTAGTTTCTGCAATATTCATTACTACATTATTATTTCTACTACATTGTTGATTCATTTTGTTAGCTAATTCATCTTAATCTTAAACAGATCTACTACAACATTTATCTTTATCATCTGTCTCTTGAATTTGTCAAAGAGGCCAATATAGCTGTGCAACTCATTAAAAAAGAATCAAAAAATAAATCTAACAATCTAAAGGGCAAGATCCAATTTTCCACAATATTTTTTTTTAATCTAGGACCTAACAGTTAGTACCAGAGCTTGGCTCTTGATACAGATTCTATTTCTTGAGAATTATGGATTCAAATTATTTTTTACTGCCTAAATGTCACCAATGCACAAACCTTTTGGTTTCAATGGGGAACACTATACCTATTGGAAGTACAAGATGAAAGATTTCATTGAAACTACAGACGTGGACATATGGGATCTGGTAAAACTTAGATATGAGTCCCCAAAGATTTTAATTTATGATGTTGTACAGCCTAAATCAAAGTCTCTTTAGATAGATGAAGAAAGGAAGAAACATTTGTTAGTAGCAAAGGTAAAATGGATCATTTCAAATTCTTTATCTCCTAGTGAATATGAAAGAGTCTCAAATTATTCCACTGCTAAAGAAATATGGGATACATTTGAAATAACACATGTAGGTACATCTCAAGTAAAGGCTTCAAAAGTGCATATCCTTGTATCTAAATATGAAATGTTCAAAATGGAAGAGGGTGAGTCAATTAAAGACTTAATTCAAAGATTCACTATCATCACTAACCATTTGACATTGTTAGGTAGAACATTTGATAATGTTAACCTTGTTCATAAGATTTTAAGATCATTGACAAAAGAGTGGCAACCCAAGGTCACTACTATCAAGGAGTCTTTGAAGATAGGCATCCCTACCATTCAAGAGCTCTTTGGCAATCTTGAAGAGCATGAGCTAGAATTGAGAAAATATAAAAAGAATGGTGAGGATAAAAACAATAAGACTCTAGCACTTAAAGCCACAAAAAAATCAGATTTCGGTGAAAAAGATTCAAAAAGTGATGTAGATATAGATAAAATTGTTTCATTAAGTAAGCAGATTCACAAAGCTTTTAAAGGAAAAAAGAAAAATGGAAAAAGGAAAGCAGCTCCAAGAGGCAGAAAACAAAGCAAGGGTAAGTAAGACACTAGTACCACACCAACTTAGTATGAGTGTAAAAAATTTGGTCACATCAAGCCTGATTGTCCAATTTATCTGAAGAGACAAATAAAGAATGAGAGAAGGAAGAGAAGATTATCCAACAAAAGATCAAATTTTTCTATCTAGAATGAAGATGATGATGCAAAATCTTTGACAATTGCAATAGAGACTTCACGGGTGTTGGTCCCTATTTCATGACCAAAAGTGATTCAGGCCACAAGAAAGCTAGCGAGGTCTCCTGGCCATAGGGAAGAGTCTCCAGATGAGCCTTTTGCTAAAAAAATAGAGAGCTAACAAAGAAAAGGAGGTGGCTACTACTTCAGAACAGGAGGAGTCCGAGGACATGCTAGAAGAATATCCTGATGGTCTAGGCCCCAAGACAAGGGAATATTATGATTTCCTTCATAAGCATATAGGCCGGGTCTTAGGGACCTATACAAAATCATTAGGGTCTAAAGATTCACACGGTGATAGCTTAACGCAATTGATGGTTCACCACCATATGCTAGTAAGTATAATTCTTTCTCTTCAACTTTTGACTTCTTTGGTGGGTAATTTTAACCTTTTTGGTCTTTTTAGGGTGCACTAGAGGCAATCATGTTAAAGGACGAGGTCTTATCCATGGATGAGGAGTGGAGCAAACTCAAATGTTACTTGGCTACTTTAACGATGGAGGCATTAAAGCTGAGGAAAAAATTGCAACATTACGAGATCGAGCTACAAAATGCCGAGGTAGCCAAGAAGGAGGTTGAGGATGCTTTATGTCGTGAGATGTTGATAAGTGAAAAATGTACCTATAAAAATGATAAATGTCACCTCTTAAATAGTTATTAGTTTGTGGTTTTTGTTTAAGTTTTTCCTTAGTTTTGTTAGTTTAGTTCTTGGTACTGCTTTAGTTTATTTTTGTATTTCAGGATGATGAAAAAGGCTTGAAAAGT
>JANHAO010025659.1:0-11295 GCA_026873985.1 Saraca asoca
ATTATGAACAAATTATAGTTTAAATTTATTAAACTGGTTGATTCGTTTGATTTAATCATTTTTAATCCAATGAAGTATAATCTGGTAACTTCGTTCGTTCTCTGGTTCAATTTTTTAAGCATGGCTTTAAAGTGGATTAAAAAAATGATATTTAAATTCTGGAGCGCTTTGTCTAGATATTATTGCGACATCTCGAAGAACTTTTCTCTACTGTAATGGAATCATCACAACCATTGGCGGAGCCACGTGCACTGTGGGATTAGGTACCGCACCAAACCTTCCTCTAAATAGAATAGCATGTATCTTCATTCATTGCCCTCATTATTTATTTTGACTTGAGCCCACTATCCTTTTGCCAACAAGATGTGTGGCTTGAATTTACCAACCTTCTCAGAGTCACTCCTGAATGTCTCTCTTTTCTCCTGTATTCTCCTTACTTCTATCATCTCCCATTCACATTAGTTTTTCATGGTATCTATCATTTCTTTATTTTCTCTCTTTTTTTTTTCTTTCTATTTTCTACCATTCACATAATTGCCTTTATGACTTCTAACTTTACTGGAAGGTTATCATGCATGTTTTTTTATATTAAGTGTGGCTGGAAAATTTTGCTTACATTGTTGTGGCGTGAAGAAAAACAATTTATTATAAGAGAAAAAAAATACATTTTACATAACTAAGATTCATTGAGTGTTAAATTATTCCATGAAACTTTAAAAACCTATGCATCATTCCTTTAAATTTTTTAAAAAAGTTATTTATTTCTGTAAAGTTTAAAAATTATAAAAATATTAATTGACTATTAATTTTAATTCTAAACTAACAGATACATTGCATATACTTGATTCAAAGATATGTTTCTTTTGTTATAAGGCAAAAACTTAAATTAGATCTTATTATCACAAAAATATGAATTTTATTATCTAAATTTAGATGATAATTGAAACTAATAATTATCAATAATATTTTTATTGTGAGGTTTCTATTTTATTGGAGAAGAAATAAGATCTTTCAATAATGTATACATAATACATTTACTGCTTTAGGAGTAAAACAAATAGTCTATTGGTATTTTCCTTGGTTTTTTTAAGTTTTAAGAGTATAATTTATAACTTATTTAAATGTATGAGTATAATTTTTAAATTTTTAAAATTTAAGAATGCTACATGTCACTCAGGAAAACTTAAAAAGTGCAAACTGTATTTTTACCTTTATTTTATCATTATAGATTTCCTCCCTTTTTTACAGTTGGTCACTAATCAACGGTGGAAAAGTAGTTCTCAATCAATTTACTTTCAAATTTTGGGTACATGACATTACCCTCCTTTTTTTTTTTATTTTGTTTATTATATTCACATATTTTTACTTTTAAAAATATTTACTTGTTGATACTAAAATCCAGTCAACCAGTTGAATTCAGTGTTACCCCTGACTGCAAACCAAATATGACAGAAAATAATGAAGAAAAGTAGCAAAGAAAAAGAAGAAATAGTAACACCAGGAGTTTATCGTGATTTGGCTAAAGCCAATTTGACCCCTACGTTTATGTTGATCTTTTATTATGTATTGGAGAGTATGGTTTTTATAGGGTATGAGTACAGCAATGGAGTTTTCTCTTAGTGTACAGTGCTCACTCTTAATTTTGGCAGAGTTTCTGCATGTATCTATGTTCTCCCTTGCATATGGTGACCTCCTCCCTCTATTTATAGAAAGGAGAAGCATTATAGATCTAATTTTATAAACAACAAAATGATTACTTTCGTCATTCTGGGCATTTAATGTTTGACGTCGGGTAATTAATGTTGGGCAAATTATTGTTAGATTTCCAGGGAGCTGATGTGTCGATTTGGAAACTGAGCTATCAATAGGAAACATGTTCCTTGGGTTGTTGACTGGGTTCTGTACAGGTAGCTATTGTTAGTGGGCGAGCTAGGAGTTGAGTGAGTAGATAGCTCTGGCTGGTCTCCTTGCTGGGGGGACAAAAGCTTCTCCAGCAAGATACGCTCTTCCGTTCGTGGAGCTACGAGATGTCTCCAGCCCTACCCGACAATTCAGGGTCCTCACTCAATGACCACAAACTCTAATTTAGGCCTCCACCAGACTAATTGGGCCTCCTATTGGACCTTGACTGGCGCAAAACATGCTTCTAGAAAATCCATATAACATAAGCCCCCTAACTCTCACCTCGCTTTGCGGGCTGGGAGTTGCGGTAAGTAGTCAAAGTCTTTGTCTGCAATTTGTAGGATGACTCAGTCTGTTGCATTGTCATTTCTATCTTTCGGCTTTCATTTCCTGTGCTTTAGGCCATGCCTTTCTCTATGCATTACCCTAGCCGTTAATGTGGTAGTCTTCGTCATTTTTGCACCGTTCGATTCAGAACAGCCAAATGTCTCTTGCACTGTTTAATGAACCTAAGCGGATTTATAAAGGCTCATGAAGTTCCTCTTTTTTGTGAGGTTATCTGATGGATGCTTTGATAGAGCACTTCATTCCCTTGATAGTTTGGCTCCCAGAGGTGCTTTTCGGGACATGGATAGTTTGTTGCAGAGGTTTCAGAGACATTGATAGTCTATTGCATGTAACTCCCCTATATAGCTTCTTTTCTTGGCTTTTGGAAAGTTTTGTATAGTTCTTGAATTATTTCTTCATAGTATTTCCATGGAGTTCAGTCTTGCTAGCCTTGTTCCTGGTCCCTTTTTGAATTGCTTTGGGTTTAGGAAGTCAAGAAATGATCCGTCGGCTGAAGAAGGCTAGAGCACGAGCAGTCGAGTCTGTTCATTTCATCTAATAGGAGTTTGCCTCCTGGAAGCTAGCTCTCCTTCCCTTTGCGGGATTGTTAGCTTTAAGCCTTTAGTTTTATCTTGTATATCAGTTCTTCTGATGTAAATCTACCTCGTTAAAGGAGGTTTCTTAGTGCAATTTTGAGCGTCATGTTTCTGGTCTTTGTCTGTTTAAGTCCGTTGTATGGATAATTTAATTGATTGCCATTGGCAACATGATTTGCTCCTGAAAAACCATAACCCAACAATCGTTGTCTAAAGTATTTAATGGGATAATTAGCTTCCATTATATGGAATTTAAGCCAATCAGCTTTAATTAGTGAACTCCCATTTAAAGGATATATGCCACATCGCCAATCGGTTGTGCCTGCTCATGCAAGAATTATGCGTGTGATTAATGCATTACTTGAACACGAGGTCTTAAGTTTGTCTGTGCAAGAATTTTTTGCCGGGCTAGCATATTACTTAGACGCAGCTCGCGTAAGAATTTTACGCATGGTTAACGCATTACTTGGACGCGAGATCTTTATTTCGCCCTTGACCCGTGCAAGAATTCTATATAGGGCTAGCACATTACTTGGACATGACTCACACAGGAATTCTACGTACGACTAATGGATTACTTGGACGTGAGATGATTATTTCGCCCCTGACCTGCGCAAAAATTCTACATATGGTTAATGCATTACTTGGACACAAGGTCACTCTGTGCAAGAATTTTGTGTGGGGTTGGCACATTACTTGGATGTGACTTGTGCAAAAATTCTACATGTGGCTAATGCATTACTTGGATGTGAGATCTTCATTTCGCCCTCGACCCACGCAAGAGTTCTACATATGGTTAACGCATTATTTGGATGTAGGGTCTGTCCACGCAAGAATTATGTATAGGGTTGGCACATTACTTGGACATGGCTCGTGCAAGAATTCTACATATGGCTAATACATTACTTGGATGTGAGATGATTATTTCGCCCCCGACCTATGTAAGAATTCTACATATGGTTAATGCATTACTTGGATGCAAGGTCATTTTGTGTAAGAATTCTATGCAAGGCTGGCACATTACTTGGACATGGCTCGTGCAAGAATTCCACGTGTGGCTAATGCATTATTTGGATGTGAGATGATTGTTTTGGTCCTCGACCTGCGCAAGAATTCTATGTGTGATTAATACATTACTTGGATGCAAGGTCATTCTGCGTAAGAATTCTATGCAAGGCTGGCACATTACTTGGACATGCCTCATGCAAGAATTCTACGTATGGCTAACGCATTACTTAGACGTGAGATGATTGTTTTGGCCCCTGACCTATGTAAGAATTCTACGTGTGGTTAACGCATTACTTGGATGCAAGGTCATTCCGTGCAAGAATTCTATATAGGGCTGACACATTACTTGGATATGGCTTGCGCAAGAATTCTATGTGTGGCTAATGCATTACTTGGACGTGAGATGATTGTTTTGGCCCTCGACCTACACAAGAATTTTATTTGTGGTTAACGTATTACTTGGACACAAGGTCATTCTGCACAAGAATTCTATGCGAGGCTGGCACATTACTTGGATGTGGCTCATACAAAAATTCTATAAGTGGCTAACACATTACTTGGATGCAAGATGATTGTTTTGGCCCCCGACCTATGCAAGAATTCTACGTGTGGTTAATGTATTACTTGGACACAAAGTCATTCTGTGCAAGAATTCTATGTGGGGCTAGCACATTACTTGGACGTGGCTCACACAAGAATTCTATGCAATATTTGGACACGAGATTGAGTGTCGTCATACCCCAGTGCTTCGTAACCTATGATCTTGATGACCGTTTGGTTCTCCTATTTGTCTCACATGCGCGACTTTTCATTTCCCAACGGTGGCTGGTAATTATTATTTCCAACTTTTAGCGATCATACGCTGAATCATCATTTATGGGCTGTTGTTTTCTCTGCACCATTAGATCATGGGTAACAGACACCACTTTTTACCTAACAGTAGGGTTATGCTCCCTTTTAAGTTGGAGTGTCGTTCTTCTCCCTCTCACTTTGCCATTTTGAAAGTTTTCAGACTTCCTGTATTCTCAACCTATCTACTCTCTGACTGTCATTACAGTTCCTTTGCCACCGATCTCTGCTGTTTTTTGCCTACTCTTCTGGCTATCACCCAAACTTTCCAAACTTTCCATCTCCAACAGTCATGGTACGCTCCTTCTAACATTACATCTTGTGCATTTTTCTCCCTTCGTAGGAAATTAGGGGCTTGACCTTGTATGATTAGGAGATTGTTAATGCTGGTGAATGAATATGGTTTGAATGCTTAGTTTCTAATTAGGATAGAATAGTCAGGTTACCGATAGATTCTAGGATTCCTAATTCATATTTGTGTCTTCTGAGGTTTTGTTCCCTATCTAGAGTGTCTTTTCTATTGACCAGAGTTTAGGTTGTCAGTGCGGTGGCATAGGGTGTGCATGGCCTATGGAGTAGAGTGTTATTAGTTCTAGTTTTGGTACGATTTGCTCTCAGTGAGCTTATCAGTATTTTCTTTTCTTTTGGTAGATGGGAGTGGGCTATGCACATCACTGTCACTTGATTAGGAGTGAGGATGATGAATCAGACATGTCACAAGATACGAGGAATACTCGACAAGCTAGAGTTGCAACATCAAGCGGGAGGGAGATCACTTCAAACCTAGGTGCTCGTTCAGGGCGCACCGAGGGCCAAAGGACAGCTTCGAGTCAATGCCCTGACTATCATGCATTTAAACATCATAAGTCTATTGTACGAGTTCACAATGTTACTTTTGTCATCGAGTCAAAAGTGATTCTTAGCTGCGTAGCAACTTTGAGTTTTGTAAGTATCATTGCCTCACATCCGTACACTAATGAGAAGGGGTTTTCCCTAGTGGAGCTATAAGGCATGGTCCTATAGGCCCATAGTACCAATTGTAATTCATCCGCCCAGGCTCCCTTTTTAGCCTCCAACTTAGTCTTCAAGATCTTTTTGATGATCTTATTAATGGCCTTTACCTGCCCGTTGGCTTGTAGGTGGTCCATGGCTATGAAGTTGTTAACAATTTTGAAGTCATCACAGAACTTGATAAACTGCTCGCTAGTGAACTGGGTCCCGTTATCGGTGACGATCTACTAAAGGACCCTGAACCTGCAAATGATATTGTTCCAGACAAACTTCTTGACCTTAGAAGACTAGATCTCAATAAGTTCCTTTACCTTCACCCATTTGGTGAAGTAGTCTATAGCTACTATTACATACTTGTAATTTCCCCGTGCCTTAAGAAGTGGTCTAATCAGGTCTATCTCCCAAATTGCAAATGGCCATGGACTTGTCATCTACTTTAGATAGGCTGGTGGGACTCGCAACAACTTTGCAAATCTCTGGCACTTGTCCCACGTCTTGATGAGGTCGATAGCATCTTACTTCATTATCGACCAGTAGAATCCCCGTCAAAGGGCCTTTTATGCCAAGGATAGCCCTCCAGCATGGTTTCTGCAATGTCCTGCATGAATCTCCTCCAAGATAGTACTGTAGTATTTGTCATCTATGCATCTCAAAAGTGGGGTTGTGAACCCTCTTTTATAAAAGGTGTTGTCGCAAATGTAGTATTTAACTGCTCGAGCTCGCAGACATCGCATCTCGAGTCTATCTTCTGGTAACTTCTCATTTTGTAGGTAGTCCAGGATTGGATTCATCTAGGAGTTGGGTACTTTGGCAATTACGATGACAATGTCTTATTGTTCAATGCTTGGGGATGGAAGGAGCTCTACTAGGACCGCTCCTATGAGGTTAGGATCATCAATGGTAGACAAATGAGCCAAAACATCAACGTGCAAGTTCTTGGCTCACAAGATCTGAGTGATCTCGAATTGTTGGAAGGAACCTAGCAACTCTTAGACTTTCTGGAGATATCTCATCATTTTCTCCCCTTCAGGCTTAGTATTCACCTTTTATTTGACAAACAATTAATTACGAGTCATTGCAAATCTTTATTTTCTTAGCAAGCACCTCTTTGGCTAGCCACAAGCCCACCAATAAGGCTTTATATTCAGCTTCATTTTTTATGGCCTGAAAGCCAAAACTTAAGGCACTAAAGACCTTGTGCCCTTCTGGATTGATAAGAAGCATTCCTGCTCCGGCCTTTTGATCATTAGATGACCTATCAACAAATAGTTTCCACCATAGGGCCTAAGGGACTTCTACCTCATTTTGTATGGGGCTTGTGAATTCGGTAATGAAATCAGCTAATGCTTGGCCCTTGATAATAGTTTTAGGCTTGTACTCGATGTCGAACTATAAGAGCTTAATTGCCCATTTAAGCAATCATCTCGAGGAGTTTGTCTTCTATAGAACTTGCCTCAGTGGATATTGAGTGAAGACCCTAATGTTGTGGGCTTGGAAATAAGGCCATAGCTTCCTTGAGGCGATGATCAGGCAATAGACGAGCTTTTCCATGGGTGAATATCTTGTTTCTGCATCCAGTAGTCTTTTGCTTACATAGTAGATAGGGAGTTGAATTCCTCCCTCTTTTCACATAAGTGCTGTGCTCATGGCATGTTGGGATACAGTAAAGTAAATGGTTAATCTTTTTCCCTCTTTTGACTTGGAAATGAGAGGTACTTGCCCTAGATACATCTTAAGCTCATGGAATGTGACCTTGCATTCGAGGGTCCTTTCAAACCTCCTTACCCTCTTAAGGACGTTGAAGAAGGGAACACATTTGTCTGTTGCCTTAGAGATGAATTTGCTAAGCACAACGATCTGACCATTTAGGCTTTGGATATCTTTTGGTTCTATGGGAGAATGCATATTGAGCAGTGCCCTAATTTTCTCTAGATTTGCTTCGATCCCTATGTTATTGACTATAAAGCCATGGAATTTGCCTGAGGCTACTCTGAATGCACACTTGTGCAGGTTAAACTTCATCTGGTACCTCCTCAAGGTTTGAAACATCTTGTCAAGGTCACAGATGTGATCGACAAGCTGCTTGGATTTCACCAACATGTCATCCACATATACCTCTATAGTCTTGCAAATTTGTTCTCGGAACATCATGTTCACCAACCATTTATAGGTTGCCTCTGCATTTTTAAGTCCGAAGGGCATCACTTTGTAATAATACAACCCATGATTAGTGATGAATGAGGTATACTCTTCGTCCCATGTGGCTATTGGAATCTGGTTGTGCCCTGAGTAGGCATCCATAAAGCTAAGTAGTTCATGTCCTACGGTTGCATCCACTAGCTGGTCTATTCTCGGCAAAAGGAAACTGTCTTTAGGGCATGCCTTATTAATATTGGTGAAGTCAATACACATTCTCCACTTCCCGTTCTTCTTCTTAATGATTATAGGGTTAGCGACCTAAGTGGGGTATCGTTCCTCTCGAATGAAATTATTCACTAAAAGCTTGTCTTCCTCTTCTTTAAGCATCACATAACACTCATCGGTCATTAGTCTTCTCTTCTGGCAAACTAGTTTGGCCTGGGGGTTAATGTTCATTCTGTGCAACATTATGCTTGGATCGATACCCTCTATATCTTCATGGTTCCAGGCAAAAACATCCACATTTGCTTTAAGAAAACTCATCAATTGTGCTTTCATATTAGGTGGCAGACATTTCCCTAGCTTGAGGCATCTCTGCTCATCCACCTCGCTCACTTGTATGTCCTCCAGTTCTTCAACTGGCCTGGTGTCTCGTTCAGCGTCCACCTCTTGACAGTCAAGGTCATAGTTGAGCCCTTTCTCACTCATCACTCAGAGCTTTCCCCCAAACACAATATTTACTTTCTTTTCTTGGACCCCAAGTTTGATTACCTCTTTATAGTAGCGCGGGCTACTTGCTACTCTTCGTGTATGCACCCAATTCCACGTGGGGTCAGGAACTTGATGGTTAACATTTTGGTTGACATTATCATGCTGAAGTTGCTCATGGTAGGTCATCCTAGCACCATATTGTAAGCAGAAGGACAGTCTATAATTAGGAAGTCTACTATGACTATTGCTTGTCTATCGTGATTTCCTAGAGTAAGTGGGAGCTTAATCCGTCCTGCTGGGAGTATTCCATCTCCAGTGAAGCCATAGAGGGGCTCAGGTGATAGGTCCAGTTGATTCTCATTCATGCCCATCTGATCGAAGTACCCTTCATACATTACATTTACGGAACTCCCATTATCCACCATGATCCTTCTCACATCAGCATTGTCGATCTTTGCCCGGATGACTATTGCATCATTGTGAGGCTAATGGACCCCTTGTACATCCTCTTCCATGAAGGAAATACTATCAGAAGATATCTTGGCCTTCTTGGTAAGCCTTTCATGCTTCACATGACTCGCTAAAAGGACACAGCCTGCCGCTCGCATATAGCGATTGCGTGATCAGTTTGAGGTGCCTGTAATATGAGGTCCACCATGTATGATGAAGATGGTCCTCATGGATGGCATTTCCTTATGCTTAGGAGTTTGATGGCATTGTGATGTAGGTTACTAGGGATGCGAGGTTTGCTACCCTTAGGGTCTTACCATGTAGTCTCTCAGGTGACCTCTTTTGATAAGGTCATTAATGACATCTTTTAACGCCCAACAGTCTGATATGTTGTGCCAAACTTCACTGTGGTAGGCACAAAACTTATTGTAGTTCCTCTTCTCAATGGGATTTTTCATTGGCCTAGGTTGCCGAAGTCTTCGTTATCCCTCTCGGTTGCATAGATCTTATCTGGCGCATCCGACAAGATAGTGTAAGTATCATAGCGACGATGGTATTGGAATTGTTCACTTCGGGCTTTTTTTGTGTTTCGACCTCGAGAACCTCTTTTTTGGTCATCCTTGTTGCTCTCACCTCCATTTCTTTTCCTACCTCGATTGGAGATACTAGTCTCTTCTTTCTTGCTCGGCTTCTCTAAGCCGAAGGTTTCCTCCCATCGAATTTCTTTGGTAGCTCACTCATAAAATTCACCCAGGCTCTTGACAGGGGACATGTATATTTCCTTATATAATTTCCTATCCTTTCAGAGTCCAGCTAATATCGCTATGAGCATACTCTCATTGGACGAATTATCCAAATTGCTAACTTCTTGCCAGAACCTGGCAATGTAGTCCTTGAGCGATTCATCTTTTCATTGAAAGACTGTGGCCAAGTGGTAGGAGAGGGTGAGCTATCTCTTCAACACTCTATATTGGTTCAAGAACTTAGTTTTGCATTCCTCCTAGCTCCTTATGTTGCGAGTTAGAAGGTTTCTAAACGACGTACGTGGTACTTCCTCGAATGTGGCTGGAAAGACTCGACACTTTACTAATAGGTTGGAAGTTTGCAGGTCCATCTGGATGTTAGAAGCATCCAGATGGCTATAAGGATCACTATCTCCATTATAGAGGGGGATGTTTGGGATCTTGAATTTGCAAGGAAGGGGCTTTGTTTTGATCTGGCAAGAGAGTGGCGTTCTCTCCCTGTGTGACTCCCGGTTCCCCTGGGATGTAGAGTTCTTCTCCAGTTATTCCATCCTCTAGAGTAATTCTTTGACCATGGGGTCTCGAGACTTAGACCATTGGCTGGAGGTCTTTTTACTCCTTTCTTCTTGCTTACTATGAGAATGTCAATCTGAAGTCCTATGCTTCTCACTGCACTCGTGGTCAGACAAGTTACGGTCTGTCTCTTACCTACTATTACTTTTGTGTGAGCTCTCACTCTTGTGCGAGTTTTCACATTGGAAATCATCCTCCCTATCCTTTTAATCTTGGTGGACTTTGGATCTTTATCATGAATTAGATGAACATGATGAACCAATTCAGTGACGTTCAACCCTAGCTTGCTCTTCGAGTTGGGGCCCTGATTGATGACATCTGCCCTCGGGTGCAACCACTTCATCCTGCCTTAGTGCCCCCTGGGCACGTGTTTAAGCCAACATTTGGACCATATTGGCCAGTTCCTTCATTGTATTCTCCAGCGCTTCCTAGCATCGATTAAGTGCCTCTTGGCGCTGCCGCCAAGCCTGAGCCTCATCAACTTCGTGGGCTATGGGTTAGTGTTAGGCAAAGGAAGCTGTGCCAGTGTCAGCACCCATCATAGGAGCAGTTGCATTCTACTGATGCACCAGACCTTTAGATTGGCCAGTGGGAATTCCTACACTCCTGGTAGCTTTTCTTCTTGCCATCGTATCTGAAACAGCTTGTTAGAGAATGAAGATGAAGAATGTGCAATTGGAGGCCCTCCTTCTAGCGCCAAAATGTTAACACCAAAATTCGGTCAACCAATTGAGTTCAATGTTACCCTTGACTGCAAACCAAATATGACAGAAAATAGTAAAGAAGATTAGCAAAGAAGAAGAAGAAATAGCAACAGTAGGAGTTTATCATGGTTTGGCTAAAGCCACCTACGTCCACATTGATCTTTTATTATGTATTGGAGAGAATGGTTTTTACAGGGTATTGATGCGAGCTGTCGAGGCCCGATCGAATTAGTAATTTATAAACCGAAATTACTCTACTCTACTTGTAGCATAGAGCAACAC
>JANHAO010025660.1:0-11309 GCA_026873985.1 Saraca asoca
TGTGACATATTTTAGTCTAGTGAGAAAAGAAAATCAAGTAACAAGACAAAATAATCATATCAAATCATCAAATGCATTGAATTCTTAAATAAAATTGTTCTTTAATCGATTTAGGAATCGATTAACTAATTAATTCATAGAAGTTTCTAAACCTTTAGTGAGGAATTGTCAAAGACAGCTTCATATGAATCAATTCAGAAACCAATTTGTTAGCTCTGAATTAATTACTAAATCGATTCGAAAAAGTTTCTAAACCTTCAGTATGGAATTTTCAAAGATAGCTTCTCATGAATCGATTACGGAATTGATTCATTAGAAAGCTATCTTCAACTAAAGTTATATGAATTGATTATGTAATCGATTCATTGATGAAGTTCTATGAGAAAATTCAAATGTAAATTGATTCATGAATCAATTCACAGTCTAAAATTTAGTAGCCCTAGCCTCATCTATAGGTAGATCTATGCTTATAAGTATGTCTATCTCTAATTCATCTAATTTCATCAAATTAAACATCATCAATTTGTGTTTTCATAGGTTCTAATTTCATTGGAAGCCATGGAAGCCCAATGACACTCTCTCAGTTATCATCAAAATAAAGTCCATAAAATAGAATATTCAACCAAACACAAAATAAAATACTTACTCTAACATTTTTTGGTGTGGTCTAGATCGCTAGCTGAAGAAATTATGAAGAACTTGGCAAGCAGAAGCACAAGTAGAAGGAGCAGAAGCAGAACTGCACCTAGAATGATTGAGCAGCAACAGAAGCAGTATTAGCAACAATAGAAGTAGCAACAATAGAAGCAAAAGCAGAAGCAGAAAGAGTAGTCGATAGCTTATTTGGCGGGATAGTAGAGAGGGAAACGGGGAAAAATATTGGAGGGAAGAGTAATGCACACAGGAAAAATGTTTTTAAAAAAGGAAAAATGAAAAACTTATAAAATTAAAAGTAATCAAAATAAATATTATAAAATTATTATAAAAAAAATTATTTGGCAACACAATTTAAGTGTTGCCTATTAATTAAAATTTTGCAATGCTTAAAAAAAGTGTTGTCTATTATATCTATGGCAACGGTTTTAAGTGATTGTTGCCTAAAATTAGACACAAAGGCAACAATACAAAAAACTGTTGCCTATTCTAGTTATAGGTAACAGTTTTTGACTGTTGCTAAGTTCAGTATTGCCAAAGGCTAGAAATATTGTAGTGTAAGAAGACTTATAAAGTGAATCTCTCTAATAAGATAGAGTTGTGATAAATAATTCAAAAAAGATTATGAGTGTTAGCTCAACCACATTAATTCCAATGTTTTTTCAATTTTATTTACTTGCCTTTTCAGGAAAACCAGCAAATAAAAGATTGAATCTATAGTAAATTATTTCTATATTATATCTACATTAGTTGAGTACCACCATTAGCAATTTCATTTGTTTTCCATGGAATATACATGCATAACAAATTTTTTTGTGATGTGGACTTATATCGGTTGTGTTTTTATTTATTCTTGTTTAAAAACTAAGTTTGTTGGATTTATAATTTTAAAGATTTTGGATTCAAGATTTTTTATTTCTGAAAACTATTATATAATTTTTGTGGACAAAAAGAAAAAGAATATGAATGATATATATTGACCACACCACTATTTTGGGTATTTTCAAAATCATGTAAATGGGTTGGTAAAAGCTTAATAGACAAGCCCAGCTAATAAAGGTCAAACTCAACTTAGATTGAGGTTGTAGGAGCAGGGCATTAGGTCATCAAATGTGAACTCATGTCTCTAGTCAACAAGGGTCAAGGTAGCGACCACAGGTTGTTAAGGATGAGGTCTAGCCTGCAGTTTGAAACATGCCCTCCCAGCCATCAATTCAGAGAAGACCGTTTAATTACTTATTTAATAGGAATTTGTTATTAACCGTTGTAACTAATTTATGATTTATTTCTGTTATGGAATATATTGTAACACCCCAGCTACTATAAAAAGGAAATTGAAATCATTGTAAAGAGAAAGGAGACAATACAAATAGAATACTGAAAACTTAACAAAATATTGATAAATAATATAACCGTGGATGTAAGCCTTGTATCTGGCTAAATCACATTAAAAAGCTCTTGGTGTTCCTTGTTCATTCTTTCTCACTCACTTTCTCTCTCTCTCTCTCTTCTTTACAAATTTGCCTTGACAACTTGCAATTTAGGGTGCCTGACTTAGATTGACCGATTTCAGATGTCAACGTTTTGGCATTAAAAGGAGGGCCCCAAAACTGCATTCTCTTTGATTTCTTGCTCAACTACAATAGTTAGAGGAAGAACCACTAGGAGTATAGACGTTGCTGTTGACTAGCCTGAGGGTCACGTGCAACAACAGTGGGATATGCTACCAGTTGGAGGCTAGGTTCTTCCTGCGGCAGGCACCTCTGCCATCCCCACTACAGGTGCTGCTATTGGCATGGCTCCAATGACCTTTCACCAGCCTATTGCTTTTGTTCCTGGAACTGACAAAATATAAGTGTGGCACTAGCGTCAGGAGGTGCTCGAAAACATGGTGAGGGAGTTGGCTGATGTGGTTAAGGCACTGGCTTAGGCTCAGGCACATGCCCAGGGCATGCAAAGATAAGTTAAGGTCGTTGCACCCAGAGAAGAACTCTAACAGCCACGAGAAAGAGCTGAGCAGGAAAGGCTAGTTAGAGAAGAACATCAATGAGCTGGTTTAGTTTGCTCTTCCAATTCACAGCCAAGGTTGGAGGTCTATTGAGCTTGCAAGGATGATAATGGAGATAATTGGTGACAAGAGGGTTCGCATCAAGAAGGAAGCTCGAACAGGATCAATCATGGACATAGATTAGATTGTTATTCATTGGGTTATGACACAACAAAAGGCATAGAGCCTTAGATCGCAATTCCCACAACTAGAAAGGTGCAATAGGTAGAAAAATGCCCTCTGGCTCAGGACTGTCAAGACCATTATAAGGAGAGGACACCATTTACCAAGGAGATTGAGATAGAGCCTCTTCTTCGTAGGTTTAAGATCCCTAACATCCTACAGTACAATAGGGACAATGACCCATATGACCACCTGGATGCGTTCAATGTCCAAATGGATCTTCAGACGACCAATCCACTGGTCATATGCTGCGTCTTCCTAGCCACCCTTGGAGACATAGCTTAGACATGGCTCAGAAGTCTCCTAGCTTGTAGCATTCATAGTTGGGAAGAATGCCAAAGGAGATTCATTAACCAATATAAGGCATTGAAAATGTAGCTTACACCATTCTTCCACCTTGTGACAGTTTTCTAGTGGAAAAATGAATCATTGAAAGATTATATCACCTAATTCAGGCACGAAGTTAGCAATTTAGAGAATCTTTCGAATGAAAGCATCCTGACAATGATCTCGATAGGACTTCACAAAGATGAGAAACTATACAAGAGTACATATAAGTCTCCAATGAGGGACTTGGGTGAATTCTATGAGCAAGCTACCAAAGAAATTAGGTGGAAGGAAACCTTTGGCCTAAAGAAGTCCAACTAGAAGGATGAGGTGAATAGCTCCAACCAGAGTAAAAAGAGAAGCAATGGTATGAGTAGCAAAGAGGGTCAAAAGGATAGCTCTGATAGCCAGGTCATAAAAAAGGCTAGGAGTGAGTGACCTCAGTTTCAAGGACATCACAATAGCTACAACATCCTATCAGATACTCAAGATAGGATCTTTGCAACAGAGAAAGATAGGAGGACTTTGGGAAGCCTAAACCCCTAAGGACTCCTAATAGACTCAGGAATAGGGATAAGTTTTATGCCTATCACGATAAAGTTAGGCACAATACTTTGGAGTGCTAGGCACTCAAGGATGCCATTAAGGATCACATCAAGAGGGGTCACTTGAGGGACAATATAATGCAACCTTCGGGACAATGACCTCAACAACCTTAGCAAATATTGTAGCACCAGTGCCAGCAGACTCCTAAACAAAAGGAAGCATCCTCAGTGAGGACTATATTTACCATCCACGGTAGGCTTCACATCACATATACCTCAAACAGGTTGCACGACGCTACATGTGAGAGGCAAGCCAAGTCCTATTCACAGGTCATAGTGAATATGAAAGACTCACTAAGAAAGTAAGGATAACCTTAGACAATATCACCTTCATAGATAAAGATGCATAGGGAAAATATTCTCCCTATAATGACATATTGGTCATCCAAGCCAGAATCGGCAATGTCAAGATGTGAAGAATAATGATTGATACTAGCATCTTGGTGAATGTTATGTATAAGGAGTGCTTCGAGCAGATGGGATTGAGCATGAGCCAGTTGAAGCCTTCCCTTGAGCCCTTCTATGGCCTCATAGGAGATGGAGTATCACCAATGGAGAAAATTAAAATCCTTATTACTCTAGGAGATTTAAATCTCCAAGCCATTATCCTGGCTAACTTCCTAATTATAGACTGTCCCTTGGCATATAATGTGGTGTTGGGGTGACCTACAATGAATGACTTGGACATGGTCACATCAACTAGGACACTTACCATGAGAGTACCAATGCCCAATGGAGTTAGATGTGTGTGAGGTGAATAGCACATAGCTCGACGTTGCTATAAGGATGCGATCAAGTTAGGGGTGAGACGAAAAAAGGTTAATGCAGTTTTTAGCAGAGAACCACAAGCTATAAGTACAATAGGGGTTAGCCATGACCTCAATCCCCATGAGGTGGATGCAGATAAAGCAACTAGCCTAATAGAGGAGCTCAAAGACATATAAGTCAGTAAGGCAGATGCTGAGATATACCTCAAGTTAGGGAAAAAACTTATCTTCGGATGTGAAAACACAACTAGTTGAATTTCTTAAGGTGAACCTAGATGTCTTCGCCTAGAATCATAAAGACATGATGGGGATTGATCCTAGGGTTATGTTACATAAGCTCAACATCGACCCTCTTCACAAGTCAGTTTTATAGAAAATAAGACCTATGACTTTGGAGCATTATGTTGCTCTTAAGGAGGAAATGGATAAACTCCTAGCTAACAAGTTTATCTGAGAAGCCCACTACCTGACTTAGGTAGCTAACCCTGTACTCGTGAAAAGGAAGAATGGGAAATGGAAAACCTGCATCAATTTCACGGACTCTAATCAGGTGAGTCTGAATGATAGCTTCCCCCTGTTGAGGATTGATTAGCTCATAGATGCAATTGCTGGTTACCAACTTCTCAACTTCATGGATGCCTACTTGGGATACAATCAAATCCCCATGAACCCATAAGATGAGGAATACACCTCGTTCGTCACTAACTATGGGTTATATTGTTATAAGGTGATGCCATTTGGACTGAAGAATATAGGGACAACCTGCCAATGGTTAGTGAATATGATGTTCGAAGAATAGATCAGAAAAACAATGGAAGTGTATGTGGATGATATGTTGGTAAAGTCTAAACAAGTCACCAACCATGTTTGTGATCTCGGAGAGATGTTTCAAATTCTGAGGAGGTATCAAATGAAGTTGAATCCACACAATTGTGTGTTTGGAGTCGCTTCGGGAAAGTTCCTCAGATTCATGGTCAATAACAAGTGAATTGAAGCGAATTTGAAGAAAATCAAGGCACTCATTGACATGAGATCCCCAACCGAAGTCAAGGACGTGTAGAGCCTTAATGGTTAGGTTGCAGCACTTAATAGGTTCATCTCGAAAGCAATAGACAAGTGCATCCCCTTCTTCAATTTGTTGAAGAAAGAAAGCGAAATGCTTTGAATGGACAAATCAATGTAAGATCACCTTTTAGTTGCTGAAGGAGCATATGAGTTGAGCCTTTTTTTTGAGCAAACCAAAGGAAGGTGAAGAGCTCATCATTTACCTGGGAGTATCTTAGCACGCTCTTAGTGTAACCTTGGTACGAGAAGAATATAGAGCTCAATTCCTAGTCTATTATGTTAGCAAGAGGTTGCTAGATGTCGAAATGAGGTACTCGCTAATGGAGAAGCGTGCCTATTGCCTCGTGATTGCATCAAGGAAGTTCTGACATTATTTTTAGGCACATAGCGTACAGATGCACATGCAATTCCCACTCAAGCAAATCTTGCAAAAGACGAATACCTCAGGTTACCTACTCAAGTGGGCAGTTGAGTTAGCCTAATTCAATATTAAGTATAAGCCTAGACCAGTAATCAAGGGGAAAACCTTGGTGGATTTCATCGTATAGTTCATAGGGCCCATAGAAAAGGAAGCAGAGGCCTCAGAGGGTTCGTATTGGGAATTGTATGTTAATGGATCATCAAGTGAGTGGAAGGCTGGGCTAGGAGTGCTTTTGATCAGCCTAGAAGGACATAAAATCCTTTATGCACAGAGATTTGGCTTTCAAGCCACAAATAATAAAGTAAACTATGAAGCATTGCTAGCAGGGCTCCATCTAGTAAGAGAGACACGAGCTAAAAATCTGAGGATATTCAACAATTCCTAGCTCATTATTTATCACATATAAGGTGAATATCAGATGAAAGGGTAAAAAATGGCCATCTACTTTCAAAAAGTTTAGGAATGGCTTGGCTCTTTCTAGCACTATGAGGTCAATTAGATTTTGTGAGCTCAAAACACACATGTAGATGCGTTAGCTCATTTGGCCACAACCAAGGATGTAGATTTCTTAGGGCAATCCCAGTAGAGTTTCTTCCATCACTAAGCACTGATCAAAAGGATGTTGTGATAGCAATTGCCATGGCACAGGACTCATGGATAGGTCTGATCGTAGATTACCTACAAGATGGCAAGTTATCAGAAGACAAGTTAGAAGCACATTGTCAATGAGTTTGAGTAGCCAAATATTGTTTTAGTGACAATATGTTATAAAAAAGGGGATTTTTAACTCTACTCTTAAGGTATATAGATAGCCATGACTGTGACACTATCTTGAAAGAAATTCACACTGGCTATTATGGAAATCATGTTGGGGGAGATCTCTAGCTCAAAAGGTACTTCGACAAGAATTTATTGGTCGATAATGAAGCAAGATGCCATTGACTTTGTGAGAAAGTGTGACAAGTGTCAGAGGTTCACCAAGGTCCTATGAGCTCCACCAGCCTACCTGCAATAGATAGTCAGTCCATGGCCCTTCATGATTTGGGGCATGGACCTGATTGGGCCACTCCTGACAGGTCATAGAAGTGCAAGCATGCAATAGTTACTATTGATTATTTCATCAAGTGGGTAGAGGCAAAAGAACTGGCAAAAATCTCTTCTGCAAAGATTGAAAAGTTTGTATGGACCACTATTATTTGTAGGTTTGGAGTCCTTCAGTAGATCATGACTAACAATGAGACCCAGTTTAATAGTGAGTAATTTATTAAGTTTTGTAACGATCTCAAAATTATGAAGAGAGTATGGGGAGATGAGCTGTAAAAGGTGCTTTGGGCTTACAGAACCATAACTCGTAGCACCACAGGAGAAAATCCCTTTTCAATGGTGTATGAATCTGAGGCCATGATCCCAACAGAATTTAAAGTGACTTCATAATGACGAGCTACATTTAGTCCAGAGGATAATGATCAATTGCTTGCTGCAAACCTCAACTTCACAGAAGTGACAAGAGAAATAGCTTACCTCAGGGTCACGACCTATCATCAACAGGTTGTGAGATACTATAACTAGAAGGTTCAAGTTTGGAACTACAACATTGGTGATCTCATACTACACCTTAATCAAGGAAAACTTAGGAAATAAAGCTAATATACCTGATGAATATGAATAGGGCTGAAGTTCCTCGAGCTTGGAATGCTAAGCATCTATGCCTATATTTTCAATAGAGATTTTAGCTTGCCCTTCTAATCCTGTAATATTATTCAAAAATTAATAAAAGCACTCAAATTTTTCCTTAGACTTTTACATTTGTGTTTATTAATTTATGAATAAAATCTCAACAAAGCGTTATTCAGGAAGTGAGCTAAAAAAAAGTTATGGAATTCTAGCTGAGGCATGACTTACCTAGACAATTCATTACAAGCTGAGGCATGACCTATCTGGGCATTCAACCTATCAAATATACATTGTCATGCTTGATAAATATACATTGTCATGGTTTGCTAGCTGGGGCATGATCTACTTGGGCAATTCACTATTAGTTGAGGCATGACCTATTGGGCATTCATCTTAATAAAGTTATGGCGTGCTAGCTGAGATGCATCCATATGACCTACATAGGTACTTGACTCGTGCTAGCTATGGCACATTTATACAACCTACTTGGGCACTCAACTCATGCTAGCTGGGTGTAGCTTTCATGCAACCTACCTGGGCATTTGACTCATGCCAACTGAGGAGTAGCTTTCATGTGACCTACTTAGGCACTCGACTCATGCTAGCTAAGTTGTATCTGTGTGACCTACCTAGGCACTTAACTCATGCTAGCTGAGGCACATCTATGCAACCTACCTAGGTATTCAACTCATGCTAGTTGGGCGCAGCTTTCATGCAACTTACCTGGGCACTCAACTCGTGCTAGCTAAGGCGCATTTATGTGACCTACTTAGGCACTTGACTCATGCTAACTAAGGCATAGCTTTCATGTGACCTACTTGGGCACTCGACTCATGCTAGCTAAGGTGCATCCGTGTGACCTACTTGGGCACTTGACTCATGCTAGCTGAGGCATATATATGCAACCTACCTGGGCACTTAACTTAAGCTAGCTGGGTGCAGTTTTCATGCAACCTACCCGGGCACTCGACTTGTGCTAGCTGAGGCACATCTATGAGACCTACCTAGGCACTTGACTCATGCTAACTGAGGTGTAGTTTTCATGTGACCTACTTGGGCACTCGACTCATGCTAGCTGAGATTCAATTGTGCAAACTACCTGGGCATTTGACTCATGCTAGCTAAGGTGTATTCATGCAACTTACCTGGGCACTCGACTTAGGCAAGCTGAGACACATTCATGCAACCTACCTGGGCAACACAATGGCTAGCTAAGGTGCATTATGTGACCTACCCGGCAACAGGATTGCTAACTGAGGCACATTCATGCTAACCTAAGTGTTATCATTTGTGACCTACTGGGCAATCATCTTAGATAAATATCCATTCATTCATGGTTTGCTAATAGAGGTATTATCTATGACCAACTAAGCATTCAACTATGGAAACTAAGAAAAATAAAGCTAGAACATTATAAAGATTCATTAGAGAAAAACCTCCTTTAACGAGGTAAAATTACAGATGAAAGTTCATAGTTACATTGAAAATTAATTAGCTACAGTCATGGCCTAAGGAGTTTGGTCTTTAGAAGCAGTGCTTTGGTGGGTTGAAGGGTCTATGTATAGGGCAAGCAGGTCATCCATCACTTGATCTTTAGTAGTCTCTATGACCTGTGAGCTGCTCTCTGAATCACGCCCTTAGCAGGAGAAACTTCAACTATAGACCCCATACCCTTATTGGAAGAAGCAACCTTCATGGTTTCCTCGAAGCCCTTTATGGCCTCGAGCATCCTTACCAAAAAAGGAGAAGTCTATCTTTGGGTGTTGCTCCCACAAAGTGTACAAGAAGGAGGTGGAAGTCTCAGATACTGCATTTTCTTCTATTTCTACAACTAGCACAATGATCTCTCCCTTAACCCGAGCGACCTCTTCTTTTCCTAGAGCAATTTCTTCCCTGGCCACCTCATACTTCTTCTTAGTAGCCTCAACTCACTTCACTACCACATCCAATTCACCTTTTACTCTTGTTAGCTCATTAACTACTTTATTGAGGCTAGATGTGATAGCCTCTCTATTTGCCACCTCATAAGATAGAGCTTTCTTTGCTTCTTTTTGGCGGCCTCACTGTTTTTTGTTCTATCATTCAGCTCTAATGCCTTAGTGGTCGTAGTGGCTAGATCTCCCTCAAGTTTTTCTTTCCCCTTATCCCAAGTTAGGAGCTTGTCCTTTAACTTTATTGCTCCCAGCATGCTTTGAAAAATTAAATGGCAAAGTTATAGTACAAAAAGGCTAAAGAACTAAGGTGAAAGGACTTTACTTACTAATAGGCCATCACGAGCTACATAGCCTATCAATCCCTCGCCTGAGAACTCCTCTGATTCAAATGCTTTAGTACGAGGCCCTAGGACCAACTCCATATTTCTCGGAGGAAGTCGTAATACTCCTATGTCTTTGGGCCAAGACTAGCAAGTCGCTTATCAACCCTGACCTCAGGTGCCACATGTTCCGAAGTGATAGTTGATAACAAAATATTTCACTCATTTATTTGTCCTCACACTTACCATTTTAAGGTCTAAAATGACTTATTTCCAGCTGTGTTAGCATGTATTTATAGTGTGATGTCAAATGAATGCATTATATGAAATTCTGTAGTTTTTAGTCATCTTGAGTAGTTTCTATAATCTAGTCATAACTCGAGCTACACTTGTCCAATTGATGTGATTCTTATCTTGTAGGAAAGCTAAGACATGGATCTACAACTTTCATGAAGACTCTAAGGCTAAATCACGAAATTGGCTATCTGAATTTATAGTTAAAATCAAAACTAGAATACTATCTTGGGTAGCCTAACCTTTGTGCACTCATCAAGCCATAACTAGAGCTATAGAGGTCTAATTAAGGTAAAACTAAGCCCAATTGGAAGCTGAGACATAAAGCAGTATTTCTTATGAAGACTTCTTGAGTTGAAAATGTCATTATGGGCATGCAAAGTGAGCTACAACATATAGGCAAAAATGCTATGAAAATGGGCCTGCAGAATTTGGTTTTAAAGCCCCCAATTAGCATGCACTTGAGCCCAATGATCCATCACTTGTTCTAGCTAACACTCAACCAGTTGGAGAACAGTAAGTCTGTGAAAAACTAGAAGAAAGTAGCTTGCAAAAATGCATAGCATACAATGGCAGTGGCAGCAAGCAACCAGACTAGCCATCATTGCCTACTCACCTACCAGCTAGCTTCTCTTCTTTCTACTCGGGCAAAGCCATTTTGCAAAAGCTTTTTGTTCAATTTTTAGTATGGTTTTGGAGAGTTTCGGGAGGCAGAGAGCAAGATTTTTCTCTCCTTTTTTTTGTAACTTTCTGCCTTCAATGGAAGGCTAAATTTGTAACCAATCTAAGGGATTAAGACTTGAAGATCAATGCTGAGATTCTGATTTTACCTTGCATTTATTTGTTTGTCATTTCTCATCCTTTTCTCTTTTTTTTTATTGTGATATCTGAGTTGAATGGATCCATTTGATTTAGATGTTAATATGATTATTTAGATTTTGATAATCACCTTTAGAAGAGAATAGGAAAACTAAGCAATGCATTGAGATCTTGATGGATTGTTTATGGCTGAGTTTTG
>JANHAO010025661.1:0-11304 GCA_026873985.1 Saraca asoca
TTGCAATTGTTTTGGTACTTAAAAAGAAGTAGAGCTTCCCTGTGGGATCGACCCGTACTCGCCAGTTCTGTGTTACAACTACGCCATGCGCTTGCGGTTATTTTTAAAACGTGCAGTAACTTTGCTGCTACATCAATATACGACGTACTATCTAGCACTGCATGTAACCTACTCCTTGGCACCGTATGTGACCAACTATTCAGCACCACATACAACTTACTTTTTGGCACCGTATGTGACCTACTATCTAGCATGGCATGTGACCTACTCTTTGGCACCATATATGACCTACTATTTAGCACCACATATGACCTACTCCTTGGCACCACATGCGACCAACTATTTGGCACTACATGCGACTAACTATTCGGCATCGCATACAAACTACTTTTTGGCACCACATGTGACCTACTATTCAGCACTGCATGCAACCTACTCACCACTAGCTGAGGCTTATAGCCAACTAAGGCACATCAGTGCTCAATTCATTGCTAGTTAAGGCTCATAGCTAGCTGAGGCACATCGATACTTAATTCATTGCCAACTAACTCAATTCATTACTAGCTGAGGCACAACAGTGCTCAATTCATTGCCAATTGAGGCTCAAAGCTAACTGAGGCACATCGATGCTCTATTCATTACCAACTAAGGCTTATAGCCAGTTAAGGAACATCAGTGATCAATTCAGTGCCAATTAAGGCACATCAAAGCTCAATTCATTACTAGCTAAGGCTCATAGCCCAATTGAGGCTTATAGCCAGCTAAGGCACATCAAAGCTCAATTCATTACCAGTTAAGGCTCATAGCCCAACTAAGGCTTATCGACAGCTAAGGCACATCAAAGCTCAACTCATTGCCAGCTGAGGCTTATAGCCAACTGAGGAACATCAGTGCTTAATTCATTACCAATTGAGGCTCATAGCTAGCTAAGGCATATCGATGCTCAATTCATTGCCAGTAGAGGCTCAAAGCCAGCTAAGGCTCATTGGTGTTCAATTCATCACCAACTAAGGCTCAATGCTAGTTGAGGCACATCGATGCTCAATTCATTACCAACTGAGGCTCAATGCAGCAAGTTTGAACCCTTAGCCTTGGCCTCCAGCATTTTTCTACCTACTAAGAAGGAAAGGAGATGTCATTAGATTTGAATCTGAAGGTTATTAGCTTCCTAAAATTTTTGTTGTTTACAAGAAAAAACAATTACATATAGCAATAGTGCTTCAACGCAATTATGCGTATTATGAACTGAATTATAGTGTAGGACTTTAGAAACTTTTTTGTTGTAAATTTGTATTATGAATAATGATGTTAGCATACCTGTGCTAACCAAACCTAAATGTTGGATTGAGTGAGATTCAAACCCAAGTCTTGCACTCTATATTATTTCAATATAAAAGAGGAATTACATTATATGAGTTGGTAACTTGAAATCACAAAATGGCTACCAAGAGTAAATTTTAACAGCACAAATTCCATAAGTGTGCCTAAGTTTTACTTTATCACTTTATGCCTCTCAAATAAAATCATCAATGTTATAAGGAGGCTTGAAATAGGGCCATTCATCTAAGCTAGAATTCATATCATGAAATTCCTTACCTCATTTCATGTCTAATTTGGAAGCTCATGGATCAGTTCATAGCAAATTCAATCAAAAAGAAGGAAAAAGAAAAGAAAATAAAATCATGTCATTTTCTTCAGATGATATTACATTATTCACTTGTACACTACTACATTTCTATTTTGTAATACCCAAAATCCTTTTTGAATGACTCTCGTGAAGAGTTTCTTATAAATGAGAAATATTCAAAAATAATTTTTTCAATATAAGATCTATATGATGTAATTTGAAAGGCTTTTTTTTAGAGAATATATATAAATAAATATAAGATAGTTATTATTTTTGTTTCCAACTATTTGGTAAGTATTTTATTAACCTTGTGGCAAAAATTCAAAATTCTTACATTATCAAATAGTGTTCTAGCTTTGTTTAATTATTTAATTACATTGTACAATTTAAAAAAAAAATATTTGATACTCTAGTTATAATACTAGTTATTTAATGAATATTGAGTGTATCTTACTTTTAATAATTTGGAATCTAAATTTTGTGTACACATAATATACTTTACTAAGCTAGATTTTAAATTTAACCAAAGTTTGTCTAAAATACTATTTTAAATTATTTTGGTAAAAGATGTGTATTATTGATCTACTAGTTTAAATGACATTGAGTCTGAAAACTTAAGTTTATTTACTATATTTAATCTATATGAACTAAGCATGTTTTAAATTGAATACATGTAAACTATAAATGACCACTTTTATACAATCTTTTTATACTATATGTTTTATGTCTATTATTGTTTATTGATTTTCAATTTTCCTTTTAATTGCCAATCTATTGTACCTTTCCCTTATTTTTTCTTATCAAATTGACCACACAACCACACTGCTAATCCTTATCAACTTGAACCTCACTAAAAAAACTCCTTACTTTTCTCTGTTAAAACAAAGAACCAAACAAAGGAAACCCTAATGAATCCACAAATAGACTAGGCTTCCCTTCGCGATCCACTCTAGCTTGATGACAATTAACTGCCAATGTACTCCTACCAGCTATTTCCATGCTAAAACCCCTTGAATCATCATGAACCATCATTGACGGAACCTCAGGACAAGGCTACAATGCAAGCCCTATTTCTCCTTAATCACAATCACTAACATTTCTCTATAAGTGAGTTATGTGTTAACTTTCTCTTAATATGTAAGGTTAATAGCAAATAAAGGGTTAAATTCATTGCTAGTAAATTGAACAAGAGTACTCTATAAGTGAGTTATATGTTAACTTTTTGGGTAGAGTTGGAGGGATATGACATAACTTATAAGTATGTTGTTCTAATTGTGATATTTATTGTACTTGTAACTGAAGTGCATGGACTGTAATGTGAAAGTAAATAATTAGCAAAATTTATCAAGAAAAAGAACTTTGAGAGAGTGCATAAAGATTGGTTTTAGATATGTAAGTTGTTTATACAAGGGAGAAGAAAGGATTGAGTTAGCAATGTTGAAAAATAGAGAATGAATGAATTATAGAAGTTGTGGCTACAATTGGTTGTGAGGGTTTTTCATTTTTTCCACTTGGGTTTGTGAAAACTTGTGTAGTTATAGTTGTTTGCATATGTGTATAATCATGATTTTGACAACTTAAATTAATGGATTCCTATGTCTTACTAGGATGACTAAATTGAAAGAACTGGTAGTTATATGATTACAAGGTTAAGTCTATAGTCAAAGAAGTTACAATGTTGGTACATTTTAGGAATGATGCTTGCACTTGGATATGAAATTTTAGATCTAAGGATTAAGATTAGTCCATCAAATCAAGAATGTAGGATAATTAGACTTAGAGAGTTGCTAGGGAAAGTCCAAATGTTTATTCTAGAAAAAAAAAACAAACAAATAAACAAAGGTGTGAGTGGGTAGGAAATGACTGCTTATGATTATTTTGCGAAACAACGAGTATAGACCTCTAATTCTCAATTGAATTCTTTTCTATTATTGATGGAAAATCAAGGTGCCTAACTCGTTTCCCTATTGAACTTTGCTTTTTGATTTCCAAGCAGTGTTATACAAAAGCGCTATTCATACTTTAAAAGAGCTTTACTAGTGGAGAATTCTAGACAGAATCCACAAGATAAAGAGATTTCTAGCTGAAGTTTTAAAAGGCAAAAGTATGATTTTTTTTAACTCATGTCAAAGGATGTGTCCTTCAATCTCAGGTTGATAATTTTAAAGTTCAAAATATTGATAGCCCTAGTTTCATAGAGCATAATATTAAGGTTTAGATCAGAATGAAATCACCTTGGAAGGGTAGATGTTTAAGAGAATAGAATTGTCAAAGTGAAAGGTGAGTTAAAAAGGAAAATAAATAGTGGCATGAGAATGAAGCCTATACGCTTAACAGAGGGAAATAGGAAATGTAAATAGTTAGAACCTAGTGGATTGCATGGTGACAATTAAGCTTACTATAAGAAATGTCTAATGCTAATAGATATATAGGATGAGATTTCTATAAAGCTATTAGGAAAATTTAGGATGAAATATTAACTATGGGTATGTGTAGGATGAGTCAAAAATAGAAAGGAAAAAGCCAATCAACTGGTACATAGGCTAGACAGAAATAATATATACTTTATTGAGTATGAGTTTTAAGAATGTTAATAGAATTGTAAATGGAATTACAAGAGATTAGAAGAAGATAATTATTTAATAAAAGGAAAATTGAATCTAGAAAGGGTAATATCCATGTAGTAAGATAAGGAGTGTAGATATGGTTTATACTTGGAGAACTTGGAATGCCTAAAATTAAGATCAAAGAGCTTAAGAATAGTAAGTGAATGACTTACCCCTTTTTCTATATATATATATATATATATATGCTATACATACATGGTTTCATTGAACACTTGATTTTGGAATAAAACTTCTATTTTGGATTTAAAGATTTACAAATGTTTATAAGATATATTAGATGCGGTACACTTGTTTATAAGTTTTTATTGGAACCTTGATATGATATGCCAATTGAATGTTTTAAATATTGGATCCTTTCACTCTATGACTTTGAGTTAGTTGAAACCATATTACATACTTGTATGAGAAAGGATTTATATGTTGACGGTAGAATCTAGTTCTGGGCCAAACTCCAATTAACCGTAATTGGTTCTTAAACCCCAAACTGCTTTCTAGTAGATCGAATGAGAGACGAAGATAGTGGAGAGGAAAAAGAATGATGGTAGATAGTGTTTTTACATGATTCAGCTAAATCTAAGCAATATCAAACCCTATGTCCATGGTGGAATTTTATTAATTTGAAGGAAAATTTTACAAAACTTTTGCTTAGCTATCTCCCCCTTCCCTCTTTACAATGATCTCCTTATTTATAGAGGAAGAGAGGTTACAAGTGTAATTTTACATGTTACAATATGTTACATCAGACATTAAATGTACAAGACTCTCTAGACTACTACAAATCAGCTTTTGTAGGCTGCTTTCTATGGATAGGTCCCATGTGTTATGATAAGCTAACGTAATTTTGTCTAATGCTCTATTTTGCTAGATTCAAGTACCTTTTCACAGAACTCTTGCCAATCGACATTTTTTACCTCATGAGCCGAGATCCCTAATGCGAGATCATTGCTATTCTTCAAACAACGAGGCTAGGTTCGAAGTTAGTAGGGCAAGCTTGAATCATATGCGAGTTGAGACTTGGTGGAGTAATTTGTCAATCACACAAGTTGGGACCTCGCACTCTCAACCTCAGCGAGCTGGATGTCCTCTATTTTGGACTTAGTTTCCATTGAGCCTTTGACCTATTTTGTAAGATCGATTTTCACCCACAACATAAGCCCCCTAACTCTTAGCTCGCTTCATGGACTAGGAGTTGTAATTTTCGCCATTTAATCAAAGTTCTTACCCTATCATGTTGTCATTTCAAACTTTCAATCTTTTATTTCATATGGCTTTGGCCATACTTCTTTTTTTGACATCATTTTCTAGTTGTTGACATGGCAATCTAACTCTTTCAGGACTGTTCGATCAAGCATAATCTTTTTTGTCTGCTGGCTCATTTACCAAACCTAAATTAGTTTATAAAGCTTGAGAAGCTCTTCTTGCTTCTCCATGATTAGATGGACATATTAGTTAAGTCCTTAAATTCCTTTGCCAGTTTGGCTTCCGATGAAGCATTGAGGCGTGCATGGCCTACTTCATGGAGCTTTGAGGCATGGATAACCTACTGCATATGGCTCCCTTGGATAGTTCTCTATGCTAGCTGCAGGAGAGATTTTGTGTAGATCTTGGATTATTTCTTCATGGCTTTGCCGTGATTTCCAGCCTTGCCAACCAGACTCTTGACGCTCTTTTGAATTGCTCCGAGTCTGGGTCAAGAGGATCTGCTAGCTAAAGAGGGATATAAGCAGGAGCAGTCAGGCTTGTTAGTCTTCCTACTGGTGGGAGTTCATCTCCTAGTAGCTAGCTTGCTACTTCTAACAATGGCTTTAGGCTCTTTCTACCTTTGATCTTGTACCTGGGATCTCCTGGTGTAAATTTTACCTCCTTAAATGAGTGTTTAGTAAATGAGCTTTTCTATATAACTCTTGAATGTTGTGTTGGATGCTTTCATCCACTTCTAGTGATAATGTATATTACTGCAAATCAATGAAATGCTTGTTTGGTCAATCAATCGTAACTAATGCATGCGATGAACTTTAACATACGGTTGCCTCGATCAATGGTGAGTAAAATTTAGGCAGGTCACATGCAAGCTACGCCTAGAGGGATCTCACCAGCAAGCTATCAGTATTTATTCACATGAAAGCTGCAATGAGTTTAGTGTCTTTTGCACCTGTGTGACCTTTTCAAGTGTTTTATATTGCCTCCACACCTTAGCAAGTAGATAGTTGTTCACTGGATGAGATTGCATATTAACCATGTTTGATAATCCATACCACATGAATCTAGTTGCTCAGTCTCCTAGCAATCATGTTGCTCAGTGAGGCAACAATTTTGTTACTTAGTCTTGTAGCAATCTTATTACTTAGCGAGATAGCAATCTCATTGCTCAACCTCACAGCAATCTTGTTGCTCAGTGGTCAATATAGAATTTGTCCCTGCCAGCAATCCTGTTGCTCAATCTTATGACAGTCTCGTTGCTTAGTGAAGTAGCAATCTTATTACTTAGCTTCATAATGATCTTGTTGTTAAGCAAGATAGCAATCTCATTACTCAGTCTGGGTATTATACTTTCTTATTCCTATTTGTGGGGTATGACTTGCTTTGGATGGATTGACAGGGTAGGCTTTATGCTGTCTCACCCCTGGATGTATCTACATGATTCCATTTCACTGGCATGTATCGACGGGGTAAGCTTCATGTCGTCTCACCCCTAGATGTATCTGCATGATGGCGAGATGATGGTTCATCACTAGATTGGTAATATTTTCATGTTTTGGCCAATCAGCCGGGAATGATATTGGATCAACATGGAATAGTTCTCTTTCTATGTGGTGTTCCGTTAAACAATCTATACAAAGATTTTGAAATTATCATTAACTTTAAGAGAACATTACAAGATCAGAATATGGTCTAATGGAGGGCTCCGGACCTATTGAGTTTGCCATTCTAATGGTTTTACCATGTAATCCTATAATCGACCTCTTCTAATGAGATCTTCTATGGCATCTCTTAATGCCTAACACTCCGAGGTGGTGTGTTCGACCTCGTTGTGATAAGCACAAAACCTACTTGGGTCTCTGGACTTGGTGGGAGCCCTTATAGGCTTGGGCTTTCCAAAGTCTTCCCTATGCCTTTCTGTGACAAAAATCTTATCTTGCGTATTAGATAAGATACTATAGTTTTCATAGTGACGTCAAGGATAAGGTCACTGGGGCTTTACCTTCTTCACGAGCCAAGGACAGGGGTCATGATTGCAACTATCATCGCTCCTCTTTTTACTCGAGGTAGAGCCATAGGGGTCTGCCCTTTGCTTGGCTCTTCTATATCGAAGGTTTCCTCCTATCTTATCTGTTTAGTAGCTTGCTTATAGAGTTTAGCAAGGTCTCGAGCTAGGGACTTGTAAAGGCTTTTGTGTAACTTTCCATCCTTGAGGTGTCTCGCTGAGATTACCATTAGGATGCTCCCCTCTGTGGGATTCTCTATGGAGTTCACTTCATGCCTGAACCTGGCTATGTAATCCTTCAATGATTCATTCTTACGTTGAAAGATCATCATGAGATGATAAGGGGGCATAAGCTACCTCTTCAATGCTTGGTAGTAGTCGATGAATTTCTTTTGACATTCTTCCTAGCTATTAACATTATGAGTTGGGAGGCTTTTGAACCATACCCGAGCTATGCCTCCCAGAGTGGCCGAGAAGACGTGGCATTTGACCAAAGGATCAGTTGTTTGAAGATCCATCTGGACATTGAATGCATCTAGATGGTTGACTGGATCAATATTTCCATCATACAATAGGATCGTAGGCACTTTAAGTTTCTGTGGAAGGGGCTGTATTTAAATTTCCACAGAGAATGGCGAGCTTTCCTTATAGCGAGGTTGATTGTTCTAAGATTAGGGATGTTCCTCCAGCTGTTTTAGTCTCTAGAGGACTTACCTCATTATTGGGTCCCGAGCTTTGAACTGGGAACTAGAGCTCTTAGCTTGTTACGAGCCCCCAGATCGCTGATCGTGGTGGTTTTCGTGAGTCCCTTTCCGAGCTTCCTCATGCAATTGTTAGAGCTGGACTATAATTTCTTCTTGCCTTTGTACATCCCGGGCTTGTGCTTGTGCTAGCACTTTAATAGCTTTAGCCAGCTCTCTCGCCATGTTCTTAAGCAATGGTTGTGGCTGATGAGGCATTTGCGCCTCTTCAGTTTTGGGGGCAGCAGTAAGACAAGGATGAGCTTTGACAGTAGTAACATCTATCAACTGAATAACCAGAGTGTTAGAACTCTTGATGACTCTTCCTCTCATCATTGTAGCTGGATAGGAAAATGATTCTGAAAATAGATGGGCCCATCCTTTAGCGCCAAAATATTAATGGTGGAATCTGGTTCGAGGCCAAACTTTAGCTAACCATAATTGGTTCTTGAACCCCAAACTACTTTCTGGTAGACCGAATGAAAGATGAAGATAGTGGAGAGGAAGGAGAACAATGGCAAACCATATTTTTACGTGATTTGGCTAAATTTGAGCAGTATTGGACCCTACATCCATGGTAAAATTTTATTAATTTGAAGGAAAATTTTACAGAACTTTTGCTTAGCTATCTTCCCCTTCCCTCTTTATAATGATCTCCTTATTTATAGAGGAAGAGAGGTTACAAGTGTAATTTTACAAGTTACAATATGTTACATCAGACATTAAATGTAGAAGACTCTCTTGACTACTGCAAATCGGCTTCTGTAGGCTGCTTTCTGGGGATGGGTCCCATGTGTTATGATGAGTTGACATAATTTCATCTAATGCTCTATTTTGCTAGATTCAGGTACCTTTTCACGAAACACTTGCCAAGTAAGATGCTTTACCTCACTAGCCGAGATCCCTGATATGGGATCGTTACTGTCCTACAAACAGTGAGGCCAGGTTCAAAGCTGGTGAGGCAAGCCCAAATCATATGCGAGCTGGGACTTGGTGGAGTAATTTGTCAATCGCACGAGTCGGGACCTCGCGCTCTCATCCTTAGTGAGCTGGACATCCTCTATTTTGGACTTAGTTTCTACTGAGCCTTCAGCCTGCTTTACAAGATCGATTTTCAGACACAATAGGAGTGACATGTATTGGAAACATTATTTTTTTTTAGAAATGAGAATTGTTGATGCTTGGTTATCTTTTCATCAAGTTATATTAAAAATATATTTATTGTTGATTAAAATGCCTAATGATGTATTAGTGATTGCAATTTCAAAAAAAAAAAAAAAGGGATCCTTGAGGAATTTCTTAGAAAACCTCCAAGTGCACTTGTGAATAAAATTGAACTAAGAAATGAAACTAGTTGATGGATAAGTGGAGAATAACTATTGGAAGAATAAGGTGAATAATGGTGAGTGAATAATATTAGGTAAGGTCACCTATAGGAACTCACCATTGGATCCTAACTGTATATCAAGATCATGTATTTTTATGATACATATATATTTATGAAGCATAAAATATTTTATCATATTTTTCATACTTGATGAATTTATTTTGAGTTAAATGACTATTCACTTGTTTTGTGTTGGACTTGAATTATTTTCTTATAAGACTGAAACTTATTGAGTGATTGAATATTAGTTCACATGTTCTCCTTGGTTTTACTTTTAGCACTTCATTAGCTTACTAAAAACTATCATGTTTATTATTTCTATTGCTAACTCATTTTCCATAATGCTTTTACATGAAAATTTTGATGTGTAAAAAATTATTTTTTTTGTAGCAATCATTTCATTATCTTTAATTTAGATTAAAATTGTTCACTTTTATAGTAATTTTACATTTCTTTTCCTATAAGAAATGTTTTCTTATTTTGACAAGTCAAGGGAAACTAAGTAAAGTATTTTACAATTGTAACTATAAGTGATATGATAATATAATATTTTATGTGTAAGTTATTTATCACTAGGTTTCAATAAAACTCACTTGTTCTATGTTTTAAATCATTTTATTTTTAGGACACTAGTTTTGGCAATCTCAACCGAACTTCTAAGTTGAACAAGGCTGGAGACTAAGAACATAGTCTAGGGATATGTATTGGCAATTGTTGCATTGGTTAAGTCTACATATATATGTGTACACTAGTCATATATTGTTTAATATCATTGGCTATTGTAAATAACAAATATATTAGGGGTATGTGGCTCTAGTAAACATCCAAGAAATAAAGGAAACTCTGCTAGATTTTTGGTAAAAATCTTTCCTTCAAACAAAATGACATGTGAGTCTATGTGTCAGGCTTGTAAGAAGTTCCATCGGATGTCTTCCTATGCCGATTGCACCCTAAGTTGGGGTCTGACATGTTTCCTTCTTCTTCTATAAACATTATATATAGATCAATCACCCAATCATTGCTTTATTCTACTTGCCTTACATGCTGGGCTTCGATGCAACAAGCACAGTAGAGAAATTAAAATTTTGAAACTCACCAAGGATCCATGTACAAAATATAAGCCAGTTAGTTAGAATAATACCTTATTGCATTGCGTTTGATGCAGAATGCAGCAACATAGGTTTTGTCTCCTTATGGTGGTGTGGTTTGATCCAGAAATTAGCAACACGGTTGGTGAATCTTCATCTCCTATGATGCTGCAGTTTGATGTAAGGTTGCGGGATGATGCAGAATCATGAACACAAAGTTATGGGTTGATGTAGAATCACAAACACAAATTAACAAATCTGTGTCTCTATGGTATCCACACACAAGCAAGACAAAATTCTAATCACCTGGATGGAACTGCCTCTCTTATTACGTCTCTGCTAGAAGACGGCTCTCTCTATAATTTTCTAGGATCACTAATTGTTTTTCTAATAGAAACTATTTCTATTCTAATTTGGCTGGCTTATTTTTTTTCCATTCTACTACCTCGCTAATCCTAAGATATTATATTTATAACTCTAGGGTTTAGTGAGAAAAGACCTAGGCCTAATCCAACTGAAAGTCCTAGGCTTAGCCCAACTAAGAATCCTAGTCTAATAGAAAGTGTAGAAAGGCTTTTGGGCTTAAGTTATTAAATTAGTCTAACTAACTTTATAATTAAGCCCAATGTA
>JANHAO010025662.1:0-11297 GCA_026873985.1 Saraca asoca
CGAGATAGGGGCAAGATCCAAAGTTATTTCCGCTATATAAACTGTTCATCACATTTTTATCTACCTATTTGTGGGACCTGACAACCTCTCTGGCCAATCATAGGCCTGCCAATAAGGCTTCATATTCAGCTTCATTGTTTGTAGCCTAAAACCAAACCTCAAGGCACTGAAGACCTTGTGTCCTTCTAGACTGATAAGAAGCATTCCTGCTCCAGCCCTTTGATCACTAGACGACTCATCAAAAAATAGTTCCCACCATAGGGCCTTAGGGACTTCTACCTCGCTTTGTATGGGGCCTGTGAATTCAGTAATGAAATCAGTCAGTGCTTGGCCCTTGATAGCCATTCTGGGCTTGTACTCGATGTCAAACTACATGTGTTCGATCACCCATTTAAGCAATCATCCTAAGGTGTCTGTCTTCTGTAGAACTTGTCTTAGTGGGTACTGAGTGAGGACCCTGATGCTATGGGCTTGGAAATAGGGCCGCAGCTTCCTTGAGGTAATGACCAGGTAGTAGACGAGCTTTTCCATGGGCAAATATCTTATCTCTACATCCAGTAGTCTTTTGCTTAAATAGTACATGGGGAGTTATATCCCTCCCTCTTCTTGCATAAGTGTCATGCTCAAGGCATGCTAGGATACACCCAAATATACGTTTAACCTATCACCCTCTTTTGGTTTAGAAAGGAGAGGTACTTGCCCGAGATACATCTTAGAGATGAATCTACTGAGCACAATGATTTGACCGTTTAGGCTTTGGATGTCTTTTGGCCCTGTGGGAGAACACATATCAAGTAGTGCCCTAATTTTCTCTGGGTTCGTTTCAATCCCTCTGTTATTCACGATGAAGTCGAGGAACTTGCCCTAGGCTACTCCGAATGTGCACTTATGCGGTTAAGCTTCATCTGGTACCTCCTTAGGGTTTAAAACATCTCATCAAGGTCATGGACATGATCAACGAGCTGTTCAGATTTAACCAGCATGTCATCTACATATACCTCCATAATCTTATCGATTTGTTCTTGGAACATCATGTTTACCAATCGCTGATAGGCTGCCCCCGTATTTTTTAGTCTGAAAGGCATCACTTTGTAATAGTACAACCCACGATCGGTGATGAAGGAGGTATACTCTTCATCTTACACGGCCATTGGAATCTGATTGTACCCCAAATAGGCATCCATGAAGTTAAGCAATTCATGTCTCGCTGTGGCATCCACTAGCTGGTCTATCCTTGGTAAGGGGAAGCTATCTTTAGGGCATGCTTTGTTGAGATTAGTGAAGTCAATGCACATTCTCCACTTCCCATTCTTCTTCTTGACAAGTACAAAGTTGGCCACCTAAATGGGATATCATGCCTCTCGAATGAAGTTGTTTGCTAGAAGCTTGTCCACCTCTTCTTTAAGCACCATATAGCACTCGATGGCCATCAGTCTTCTCTCCTGGCAAACTAGCTTGGCCTGGGGGTCGATGTTTAGCCTATACGACATTATACTTGGATTGATACCCTCCATATCTTGATGATTCCTGGAAAAAACATCCATATTTGCTCTAAGAAAACTCGTCAATTTTACCTTCATATCGGGTGACAGGCACTTCCCCAGCTTGAGGCATCTCTGTTCGTCTACCTCACTCACTCGTACATCTTCTAGTTCTTCAACTGGCTTGATAGCTCACTCAGTGTCCACCTCTCGAGGGTCAAGGTCGTAGCTGACCCCTTTCTCACTTGTTGTTCGGGGCTCTCCCCCAGACACAACATTTACCTTCTTCCTTTAGACCCCGAGTTTAATTGCCTCTTCATAGCAGCGCCGGACTGCTTGCTATTCTCCGCGTAAGCACCAATTCCACCCAGGGTCGGGAACTTAATGGTTAACATCCTAGTTGACGTTACCATGTCAAAGTCATTCATGGTAGGTCATCCCAGCACCACATTGTAAGTTGAAGGACAATCTATAATTAGAAAATCTGCCATAATAGTTGCTTGTTTGTCATGATCTCCCAGAGTAAGCGAGAGCTTAATTTGTCCTTTTGGGAGTATTTCATCTCTAGTAAAGCCATAGAGGGGGCTCAGGTGATAGGTCTAGCTGATTCTCGCTCATGCCCATCTAGTCGTAGCACCCTTTGTACATTACATTTACGGAACTCCCAGTATCCACCATGATCCTTCTTACATCAGCATTGTCGATCTTCGCTCGGATGACTATAGCGTCGTTGTGAGGGTAACAAACCCCTTATGCATCCTCTTCTATGAAGGAAATATTATCTGAGGATATCTTGGCCTTCTTAGCGAGCCTTTCACGCTCCATATGGCTCGTCAGAAGGACTCAGCCCGCCGCTTGCACATAGCGATCGCACGATCGATTTGAGGTGCTAGCAATATGAGGTCCTTTGTGTATGGTGAAAATGGTCCTCATGGATGGCATTTACTAATGCTCAGGAGTCTGATGGTATTGCAACGTAGGTTGTTGGGGACACGGGAGTTGTTGACTGTGGGATCTCACCACGTAGTCTCTCAAGTGGCCTCTTTTAATGAGGTCTTTGATGGCATCTTTCAATGCCCAGCAATCTGATTTGTTCTGCCCAACCTCATTGTGATAGGCACAAAACTTGTTACGATTCCTCTTCTCAATGGGGGTCTTTATCGGCTTGGGTCTACCGAAGTTTTTGTTATCCCTCTCGGTCATATAGATCCTGTCTGGTGCATTTGACAGGATAGTATAAGTATCCTAGCGATGCTGATACTAAAATTGTTCACTCTAAGCTTTCTTTGCATTTCGACCTCCAGATCCCCTTTTTTGGTTATCCTTACTACTCTCACTTCTATTCCTTTTCCTGCCTCAATTGGAGGCACAGATTTCTTCTTTCTTGCTCGGCTTCTTTCGGTCGAAGGTTTCCTCCCATCGGATCTCCTTAGCGGCTTGCTTGTAAAACTTGCCTAGGCTTTTGACCAGGGACTTATATATGTCCTTATATAATTTTTCGTCCTTTCAGAGTCTAGTTGAGATTGCTGTAAGGACACTCTCATCAAACAGACTATCCACATTGCTGACTTCTCATCAGAACCTGGCAATGTAATCCTTGAGCAACTTATCCTTTCGAGCTACCTCTTCAGTGCTCTGTATTGATTGAGGAACTTGGTTTGGCATTCCTTCCAACTCCTTATGCTGTGAGTTAGGAGACTTTTAAACCACGTCTGTGGCACTTCTCCAAGCATGGCAGGGAAGACTTGGCATTTTACCAATGGATTAGAGGTTTGTGAGTCCATCTTAACATTAAAGGCATCCAAGTGACTGTAAGGGTCACTATACCCATTGTAGAGGGGGATGTTCGAGATTTTAAATCTGCGAAGAAGTGGCTCCATCTCAATTTGGTAGGAGAGTGGAGTTCTCTCTTCATGTGACTCCTGGTTCCCCTAAGATGTGGAGTTCTTCTCCAGTTGCTCCATCCCTTAGAGTAGTTCTTTAACCATTGGGTCTCGGGACTCGGACCATTGGTTGGAGGTCTTTCTACTCCTTTCTTCTCACTTGCAACGAGAATGTTAGTCTGGAGTTCTATGCTTCTTATCTCACTTGTTATCAGATGAGTCATGATCTGTGTCTCTCTCATTATTAGTTTCATGTGAGTTCTCACTCTTATGCGAGCTTTAACATTGGGAGTCATCCTCCTTATCCTCCCGGTCCCATTGGGCTTCGAACCTTCATCGTGAATTAGAAGAGCATAGCGAGCCAGTTCGACACCATTCAACCTTAACTTGCTCTTCATGTTGAGGTCTTGACTGATGATGTCTAGCTTCAGGTGCAACCACTTCACCTTACCTTAGTGCACCCTGGGTATGTGTTTGAGCCAACATTCAGACCATATTGGCCAATTCCTTCATTGTGTTTTCCTGTGCTTCTTGGTACCGATAGAGTGCCTCTTGGCACTGTTGCCAATCCTAAATCTCATCAGTTTCATGGACTATAGGTTGGTGTTGGGCAAAGCAAGCTGTGTCGATGTCAGCACCCATCGTAGGAGCAGCTGCGTCTTGTTGTTATGTCTAACCATCGGGTTGGCCAGTTGGAACTCCTGCACTCCTGGTAATCTTTCCTCTCGCCATCACATCCGAAACAACTTATCAAAAAATAAAAATGGATAATGTGTAGTGGAGGCCCTCATTCTAACACCAAAATGTTGACACCAAAATCTGGTCAACCAATTGAGTTCAATGTTTCCCCTAAGTACAAGATAAATAAGATAGTGAACAATAAAAAGAAATAGTGAAGAAGAAGAAGAGTCAGTGACACCAAGAGTTTATCATGGTTCGACTAAAGCCAGTTTGACCCCTATGTCCACGTTGATGTATTATTATTCTCCAGGGAGATTAGTTTTATAGGATGTAAGTATAACAATGGAATTCTTTCTCAATGAACAGTGCTCACTCTCAATATTGGCAGAGTTTCCCTATGTATTTTCTCTTATCTTCTATATGATGACCTCCTCCCTCTATTTATAGAAAGAGGGAGGGTTACAAGTGTAATTCAGTGAGTAGAAAAATGATTACTTCTACCATCCCGGGTATTTAATGCTTGGCGCTGGATAATTAATGCTGGACAAATCATTATCGGATATCCGGAGGGCTAATGTGTAAGTTTAGAGGCTGAGCTGTCAACTGAAAACGTGTGTCTTAGATTGTTGACTGGGTTCCGTGCAAGCATCCGTTGTTAATGGGCAAGTTGGAAGTTGAGCGGGCTGATAGCTCTGGCTGACTACGTCATCTGTACATGGTTGTTCCTTCGAAGACTGCGGATTCTTTGCTAAGGGGTCGAGAGTCTCTTCAGTGAGCTGTACCCTTTCTCCCGCGATGTCGCGAGATGCCTCCGGCTCGCACCCGACAATCGGGGGTCCTTGCTCAGCGACCTCGGACTCCATCCTAGACTTCCACTGGCCCAACTTGGCTTCCAATTATACCTTGACCGGCCTAAAACATACCTCCAGAACATCCATATAACAATGTGGATGTAATATAGCCCTTTAAAATTAGGATGACTAAGATTTAAAAAAAATAATGTAAAGTCTCTTAAGTGTTAAAATCGGGATAATTTTAAGATCAAATATATGGAAGCTTAAGTTCTTTTATAGATCTCTTCTTGATATATCTGAAAATAAATAAGCTAGATAAAAAAATATAAAATTTAAAAACTTGATTTTTTTTTTTTAGAGTTATCCTAATTTTAAAAGGGTACATATTATATTCATATTTTCTCACATTGTTACCTAATTTTATAGTGAGACTCATTGCATTTTGAGAAAATGTGTGATATCACATCCAAAAAGAAATATGGATTTATCATTTTTCATTTTAAAGGGATTTCTTCCACTCTTGTTTAATAAGAAAATTTATTGATATAGGTCTTGCAAAATGTATGAAAATAATATCATAAATAATTTGTTGCACCTTTTTTCTATAAAATAAAAAAAAGTTTGTGTTACAAATTTTGTCAATAAAATTTTCAAAATTTCAAACTTATTACACTGCTCATTTGTATAAGGTTGCAACGTTTAAAAAAAATTACAACCTATTTTATACAAATAATTTAGATAAATTATAACTTTAAAGGTTTTGCAATATTTTATAATATGTACATAATTTTTAAACTGAAAGGAGGGACGACCAAAGTAGGAGATGGAAGAAGACGAAATTGTAGAAAAGCTTCATAAGCTTAGTAAAATGGTTTTCGGAGAAGAAATAAAGACAGAAGAAAAAGGGTAAAAAAAATAGTATAAAATAAGTGTATTAATTCACAATAAATATATCTAAAAATTCATTTAATTGAAATAAACTAATTGTAATAATTAAACATAACATTTAAAATTTCTTTTATTAAAACTATGATTCATTGATACACGTAAACTGTTAAATTTTTTATTGCTAATAAAAAGATTATTTACTTTTACTTTTATAATAATTCATCATATTCTTATTTATGATATCATAAAAAATTTTATGTTAACAGTAAATTAAATTATAATTTTTTTATTATACCTTGTGAATATATTTTAAATTAATAAATTTTTAATAATTAATTTAACATATTAAATCACTTACTAATCCGAAAATAATTATTTATTCATTTTTAATAAATGTCATGTTATGAGTATTGTAACATTATGAAAGCTTTCTAATAATTCATTCTTTCTTTGTATTAAACAAAAACACTCCATTTACATATTTACTCCAATATACTTTGCAGGTGTGGGTTCCATAAAAATTAGCCAGTCTTCGGCTTTTTGAACGGTAGATTAATGTCGGGGCTGCTCTAATTTTAGTGATAAAAGTAAAGGAGGTCAAACAAAATTTATAAACATTGAGGGTTTGTGTGTAAATAGGTCCAAATTTAGGAGAGATTGAAGTAATTTGCTCTTTTTCTTTTTCTTCTTTTTTCTTTTTTGACTTATAAATTTGTTTGTATGAAATTTGTCCTATTTTAATTTTAGATTAATGCACTCTTTTTAATTTTTAAGCGGTTAAATTTTAGTTCAATCAACTTTAAAAATTTGTGTTATATACAAAAATGGACTCAAGGACTCGCGGCCCCAAGATGCCAAAGATACTCCACAAGCTTCGCTTCTCCCAGCAGGAGGTAGTATAGCAAGGTTGTCCCGGCTCCATTCCGCAAAGCAAACTCCCGCCTGGTGAGACAGCGATCCAGCGACCCAATAAGAAGATCGCAAAACCAGCCCATCAAGCAGCCGACTGTCCTGCTCAAGCTCGCCATCCTGTTGCAGCAGTAGACGACCCTGAGCTGGAAACTTTCGCTCTGGACGTTTAGCCCTTCGCTCGGTCCAGCAGCATGCAACAACAGACGTTGACAGGTTCAGGCCAACCGCCAACCTAGGGAGACCATTCTGCAGCCTACATTCTGCAATGGCTAGTTTGTAGTCTTTTTCTGTCTTTTCTCATTTTATAACTTGATGTAACACAACTGTAACTTATAATTAATATATGTAACTCCCCCTTCCTCTATATAGGATTGCATTGTTAGAAGAGGAAAGAGAGGCCAACTTTGAAAAACAGTAACTTTACATTAATAGAATCTCCGTCGTGGACGTAGGGTTCGATGCCACTCGAATTTAGCCGAACCACGTTAAACTCGCCGTCTCTTCACAACTCTCCGTCTCTTCACCCCCTCTTCATCTCGGCCTATCTTCTTCTTCACTTCGAAAGCAATATTAGATTCCTGAACTCTTCTCCGTTGGCTGAAATTTGGATCTCCCGCACGAATCAGATTTCACCGTCAATAATTTGAAAATCAAATTTTTGAAACTATAAATACTCATTATTCACTTAATTAATCGTTTTATAATATTAAATAAATTTTTCATAAATTTTTTAAATAATAACCACAATATTATTATATGTTAATTTAGAGTATTATTTTTTATATACTTATTTTTAAATATTTAATTTAATTTTTATTAATTATATAACATAGAAATGATGTATGAAAATTTGATATAATAAATTAGTATATAATAATATTATATTTCTTATTTAAGAAATTTATGAAAAAATTTTATAACTTAATAAAATGATTAATTAAGTGAATAATAGGTATTAATTTTAAATTTTACATAATTTAAATATTTAATTTTTAAATTTGTAAAGTTAATAGATACAAAATCTAACTATACAAAATTAAAAAGTGTATTTTACATTTTTCTCAAAATTTCATTATATTTCCCCTTATAAATTTTTATGGTTTGTTTGGATAGATGGAACATAATGAAAAAGAATGGAATGGAAGTAGTTAAAATGGTTTTCCATTGTTTGAGAGTTTTTTTAGTAAAGAGAATGAATGAAATAGAAAGGGAACTCTTCCATTCCTTTTCACCCAAATCTTCAAAATTTATTCCCTTACAAATTGGGGTGGAACTAATGGAATACATTTTTAATTAAAATTACATTTAGTTTCCATCCTTTTTTTACTTAAATATCCAAACAATGGAAAGGTAGCTCCCCTTCCATTATTTCCCTCAGTAACAAAAATTCGGAAGAGAAAATAGAAGAAGTGAAAAGCTCGTCTGTTGATTTTAGACAGAGATGCGGGGTATTGCACCTCGTGTCTCTTGCATGCAAATTGAGGGTTTATGTGTAAATAGGTTCAAATTCCTGAGAGATTGAAGTAATTTGCTCCCTTTTTTTTTTCTCTACTTATAAATTTGTTTGTGTGAAATTTGTCCTATTTTAATTTTAGATTAATGTATTCTTTTTAATTTTAAAGTGATTAGATTTTAGTCAAACCAATTTTAAAAACTTGAAAATCAAACTTTTCAAATTATAAACACTCAGCATTTACTTAACTAATCGTTTTATTATATTAAGTAATTTTTTCATAAATTTTTGAAATAATAATTACAATATTATTATATGTTGATTCATCATATTATTTTTTACATATAATTTCTTAATTATTTTTAAATATTTAATTTAAATTATATATATTAAATTTATTTTTTATTAATTATATAACATAAAAATTATATATGAAAAATTGATATAACAAACTAGTTGGTAATGGTGAAATTTAGTAAATCCAAATCTCAGTCAACCGGAATAGTTCTTGAAACCCCCAAACTGTAGTTTAGTTGGATGTATGCGAGATGAGAAGAAGGAGAGGAAGAACAGCAAAAGCAAAGTAGATTTTTTAATGTGGTTCAACCAAAGTCAGTGTGACTCCTATGTTCACGTTAGTTTACATTAGCTTTGTGCAGTGATTTCACTGTTTTGGCCAGTAGAACTACAATACAAAGATTTTACTATTACTTTGGTAGAGTTTTACAATGTATTTTTCACTATATCTTACAATGATCCTTTTCCCTTTCTATAGAAATAAGGAAGGTTACAAGTGTAATTTAACAAATTATAAATCTATCTTGTCTACTGTATTAGGCAATAAATGCTAGGCAATTCACTATCAGACTGTTGGAGGCTGATGTGTAAGTTTCGGGGGCTTGACTTGTCAATTGGGAGAACGTGCCTCTGATTGCTAATTAGATTTAGGCATTCCATACTAATTGTTGGGTTGTCACGGCCAATCAAATTAAAAATTTATAAAACTGGATTGCATTACTCTACTTGTAGCATAGAGCAACACCGGGTCAAACCCAAAGATCATTTGTAGATATTATCAATCAAATTAGGAGATGTAAATGGGGGGGGTTAGTAGAATCTAATATAATAGAAACTACTACAAAATAGAAACTAAAACTGCAAATAACAAGCAACCAGTTAAGGGAATCAACTTGAGATTAATGCATCCTAGATCAGTAAATATTCATTCAATTGTTGTTAATCATAACAAGGATACCTGAAATGATTAATAAGTTCAATGTGGAACTCGGTCACAAGCAATCCATTAAGATCTCAATGCATTACTTAGTTTTCCTGTCCTCTTCTAAGGTGATTATCAAAATCTTAATAACCATATCAATATCTAAATCAAATGGATCCATTTAAGTTAGATATTGCAATAAAAATAGAAAGGAAAAAGGAAAGAAGTGACTAGTAATTGGATGCCTATTGACGATGAAATTCGGTTCGTATGGAGGACCCAAATTTCAGTCAATGGGGAGGAGTTCTAGGACCCAATACTGCCTCTAAAGCACAAAAGAGTAAGGACCGAAAGGAAAAAGGAAAAGAGAAACAACACATTTAACATGGTTCGACCAAATCCGGGCAGCACTGGACCCTATGTCCACGGCGGAGATTGATATAAAGTAATTTGCAGAACTTCTGCTTACAGGACCCCTTTCCTTCTAACAATGTAATCCTATTTATAGAGGAAGGAGGGGTTACATGCATTAATTACTAGCTACAATGGTATTACATCAAACTATAAATGAGAAAAGACAGTAAAAGGGCTACAATCTGGCTGCTGTAAAAAGTAGGCTGCTGAATGGTCTCCCTAGGTTAGCGGTAGACTTATGTCTGCTGCTCGATGCCCCGAGCAGGATATTTCTGGCTCGGAGGCGTCACAAGTTCTGCTGTAGCTAGTTGGGTGTCGTTGTAGCGAGAAAGTGAGCTTCAGCAGAGTGATTGATCACTCAATGATTCGGTCTTATGATTTCTTTGATAGACCGTCCCTCACGGGAGAGGCTATTTCATGAAATGCACCCGAATCCCCTCACAGCATCGTTGTATTACAGCGAGCGAGGTAGGGCTAGTGTTAGGAGCACTTCACTGTTGCCGCTTTCTGACAGGCGAAGCGAAGCTTGCTGTAGGCTTTTCATCAAAGTGAGAGACTTGATCTCTGCTGCGCTCGGGGACTCATCCTCACGAGGCCACTTTGCATATATAACATAAGCCCCCCAACTCTCAATTTGCTTTACGGGCCGGGAGTTGCAAGTTTTCAAGGCTTGATTCGTATCTTCAGCCAGTGTCCTGCTTTGATTGAGTTGTCATGTCAGATGTCTTTCCGCTCTACTTTAGGTCATGCTTTTCCCTGTTTGCCATTTTTGGTCATTGGTGTGGCATTGTCGCTCGTTTCGGGCCGTTGGATGAAAATCATATCAGATTTTCTTCGGATTCTTTAAAGGGCCGAGCGGGTCTATTTATAACTTAGGGCATTCTTTCTTTCGTCCCAGAGAAACTCAATGGAGGAGACTGAGGAGCCCCCTGTGTTTTGGTGTCTTAGCTTTCAACGAAGCCTAGTGAGACATGAATGGCCTGTTGCAGAGTAGCAGGAGACATGGATAGCCCGTTGCACGTGGCTCTAGTGTAGGATCTGCCTGGCAGCTCCTATGGGTTCTCACGGTGACTTCTGGCCACCTCCTCTAACCGTTGCATATGATGTTGCTGCTTGGCCAGCCAGCTTCTATGACTTTTTGAATTGCTGTGGTTAGCTCAAGAGGGCGTGCTAGAGGAATAAAGAGGAGGAACTCTGGGGCTGCTGCTCTCCTACGAGCCCGACGACTAGTATCCGGCCTTTTGGCTACTTTTTACAGAAATTGAAGTGCCAAGCTTTCAGTCTTCTTCTCCTGATATACTGTTGCCTCGCTGAGTCGAGGTCTTTTTTACTGTATGAGCTTTTATTCTTTCAGATACTATAATGAATGCTTCAAGCATTGCTGTATGTAAGCTTTGATAATTAATGAGAACTTTTCTCCTTTTTCGGCCAATCGGCTTGTACTTTTGCTCTTCTGTCTGCTTGACTCATTGTGAGTGAGAGAGAGGGTGTTAGTCTGATAGGTGCCCTAGGGCTAATGTGATTGAGCTCTATTGTATCTATAACTGTACATTCTGTATTGATTTGATAATA
>JANHAO010025663.1:0-11292 GCA_026873985.1 Saraca asoca
CCTTCCAAATTTTCTCTCGCTCAACCAGCCGCAAAGCAGTGGTAGATCGGTGGCAAATCGGTCTCAATTAGCGATCGAAAATTTCAGTTGCCAAAATGCTTTTTTTTTTGTAGTGATATGCCATAAGATGGATCCGCCAATTCTCACAAATAGCTCCATTGTGTGAGTAGAGATGGGCTCGATGTTTGTTAGAAAATCAAGAGCAGTTTTGCATATTATAGATATTGATAAATGATTATGGACTGGTCATGTGAAAAGCATGAGATCGATCAAATGACGGAGTGATAGATAGGTCATGTGATTTACATAAGAACAAACAACTGACTCTATCGATGTTGTTACAAGCTGGCAATATGAACCAGATTCAATAGGTGAATGTCCTTGGATTCGGATGAAATTTGGCATAAAAATCAAGTATAAAGAAGAGATCATGGGACGCGAATTTGGGAGCAAATGCACTTATAGATTATTTTTTCTGATTTTTCCCATTTTTGGGGTATTTGTGTCTTTTTGGCATGGAATGTTTGTTCAATACGAGTAGAAAATTATGTGATTGCGATCCTTGTATTTTTATCTTTGTGTCCATATGAGATAGCGCGTCAGAACCCTTAGGAGCTAGGCAAAAAGTCCTTATGTCAAATGAAAAAAAGTATGTCTACTTCTGTCAATAGAGATTTTGCTTAGAATGCTCTTTAAGAGGAGCGAGTCGATAACTAGTGGCACACTATGGCTCGGTCTAGGGATTGAGTGTGGAGCTTAGAGATACTTCCCCTATACACTTAAAACTATGTAATGAGGCATAATTAATAAAATGAAGTTATCCCACTCCCCATTTTTTTTTAAAAAAAGTCCATTCTCAATGTACCTCCTAGAGGCTTCTTGTGTAACACGTTCTTTGAGGCTCGGTATGCACTAATGCTTTGACTACAATATTCATGTTAGCTTGCGAACATGTTGTGCATTGGATTTTGGATTATATAGGTGATAAAATCCTCAGTGCCCTGAATGTCTATCCAAGTGTGGCTCAAGTTTGTGGGAAGGCTGGCATGTTGGCAAAGAGTTGGCAATATGCACCACACGATTTCAGTTAGAGAGCTATTGGATCGTGACAGGTAGGTATCAGAGTCAGGTTGCTAGAGAGCAGATCAGGTGAGCCATTATTGGGGTAAAATTGGCTTGTCAAAAGAATATGGACTGGTGAATCAAGCAGACACTTGTGGGAAGTAGCTAAGAAACACTACTAAGGACTTGACCAAGAAGGTGCAAAAGGTTGGGGCAATTCAAGGACTAGTGTGTGAGATATTGCATTCGAGGGAACGTTAGTGGTGCAACGAGTGTAAGTGTGTGTAGAAGTTGGTGGACTTGCTATACAACATGGGACATTAATTATGCATTCATTCATAGTAGGCATTTGAAGGAATGCAAACCACTTGGAAGAGTGTGAGAATTGACACCCTATCTAGTGGGAAGAGCCCCGAGAGAAGCCTTGGTTTTGCCAGAGGGTTTAGCTATGTCCAGCGGGATAAATTAACAATCAGTGGAGCCAGAGGGCAAAGCTTTGGGTCGTGCAAGAGTGTACGACTACACCACAACTAGAGGGTTGAAATATCTAGAAGGATACAAGAACTGATGAAGAGTGGCCACAACAGACAGTATACATATCCTAAAGGATGACACATATACTGTGATGTGTCAAGCAGACAAATCTTGTGAGAGAAGTCCAAAACTGTGTCAGAGGGCATGGATTCTACTTAGAGGAGTAAACCCAGAGGGGGATCGGATAATCCAAAGTGATCCATTGTGCACAATCTGTGGATGCAAGACTGAGCTATAGCACTAATCCATAAGATTTGAGATGCTAGGGAGCTAGCACATCATAGTCACATGACAAGTGGTAATGATACCCTGAGTAATGAGCTAAAGCTACATAGTCGCATAACGGAGTAACGGCAATGACCTCGAGGTGTAGCAGGTTAGCACTACATAGTTATAAGATAGACTTTGTGGCAATGACCATGAGATTTACGTTTGCTAGTAAACAAGCAAAGTGAAACTCAAGCTCAAGTGGAGGATACTCAATGCTCAACCCCCATTAAGCCATTGATGTGGGGGAGCCATCATAAGGATGCGCTTGAAGGAGGAGTTCTTCAAAGGGGAATGTCGCCTGAGAAATGCCAAGAGGGCACTGATCGTTGAAGAATTTTCTATGAGGGCAATGATATTGGTGAGTGGCTATGAGGGTCATAGGAGGCAAGCTAGTATCATCTTCAAGGAGATAATACTTGAGTGTACAAACCTAAGGGGGTCGTGAGGACGTGCTAGAAAGAATCAACTCCGATAGACAGTGATGGTTGAATGATACTATGAAGGTGTCAATTCAGAGAGGGTCAGAGGATCCGATGGGGTGTGGAAGTTGCATGGTGGAAGTATAGTGGATTGATCTAACATAATGCAAGTAGACTTATAAGTAGGGGAACTTACGAGCAGACCATGTTTTGTGAGCAAGGTATGGGACTTGCATTCAAGCAAAATGTGAGACTTACGTCTCTCACATCGGTGGTATAAGACATTGGATGTGGGAATATCTATTAGTAGGAATCCAAAATACCAAGCTAGCGCACAAGCTATAGTGGTAGCACACACTTACACTACAAGGGTATCATGTTGAATTAAGAGCTGTGCAGAGATAGCTAGTCGAATTGAGAACTACAAAGGTAGTCAGTGGAATCGAGAGCTATACAAAGACAGTGAGTTGACTTAAGAGCTGTTCGGGGGAAAGTGTGTTGCAAGCTGTAGAGTTAGTGAGGCAAGCATAAGTTACAGTAGTAACAACCCTAATATTGCAGAGGCAGTGGGATAGGTGAAGTCGCAGAGGTGACAGAACCGGGGGAGAGTTGTGGAGACAGTGACACGTGAGTTTGTATTAGGACAATAAAGTTAAGCCTATAGAGGTAGGATTCAAAGTTTGCGGAGGCAGCAAGCCTTTCGAGTTTCAGAGGAAGCTCATTCGAGTTTGTAGAGGTAGAATCACGGAAGACACTAGAGTGGCAGAAGTGACTACCCAATGCTGTGTAGGGAAAGCAAATGTGCAATGGTGTAGATTCAAGGAGATAGAGCAAATAGGAAGTTTATGGAGGAGCTGAGGAGTAGCAAATTGACAATGATCTTGAAAGTTGTATCAGGTTGAAGGTGTCATTCATCAAAGTCTCTCGAATGATGTTAGCTCAAAGAGATAAGCAGAATAATCGATGAAGTTATTCCAGTGGAGCAAGCTGAAGACCTATATAAAGATTTGAGATCGAGAAACTAGCACTCGAGGAGAAACTTTCACGGAAATTGTGTCAGATTGAGGCGCCAATGAAGGCATTGACATTTAAAATGGGAGAAAATGTCACAAACTGGCAGTGTGAACTAGATTCAACAGGTGGATGTGCTTGGATTCGGACGAAACTTGATACAAAAATCAAGCATGAAGATAAGATCATGTGGTGCGAATTTAGGAGCAAATGCACTTGTAGATTATTATTTTTTTTTTCAGATTTTTCCAGTTTGGGTGTATTTATATCTTTTTGACATGGATCGTTTGTCCAGTATGAATAGGAAAGTAGGTGGTTGGGATCATTGCATTTTTATCTCCGTGTCCATATGAGATGGCGTGTTACCTTAGGAGTTAGGTAAAAAATCCTTATGTCAACTGGGGAAAAGTATGTCTATTTCTGTCGATAAGGATTTTGCTTAGAATACTTTTTAAGAAGGGGCGAGTAGGTGACCAGTGGGGCACTATGACTCGGGCTAGGGATCGAGTGTGGAGCTTAGAGATACTTCCCTTATACACTCAAAACTATATAATGAGGAATAATTAATAAAATGGAGTTGTCCTGCTTCATATTTTTTTAAGAAGTCCCTTCTCAATATACCTAGAGGCTTCTTGTATAGCACGTTCTTTGAGGCTAAGTATGTACTAATGCTTTGACTACAATATTCATGTTGGCTTGCGGACATATTGTGCATTGAATTTTGGGTTGTATGGGTGACAAATTCCTCAGTGCCCTGAATATCTATTCAAGTGTGGCTCAAGTTTGTAGGAAGGTTGGCATGTTGGCAACGAGTTAACAACATGCGCCGCACGGTTCCAGCTAGAGAGTTGTTGGACCATAACACATGTGATGTTCAACTAGAGGTTGTCAGTTTCTAGGATTAGTTGTAAACAAATTGAGAACAAATGTATTTTTGTAATCATCCAACCATTAGGTGCTCGTCATGTGATTGATCTCTGTTTGTTGATCAGTTTGACTTCAAGTTTATAAATAAGAAGATATGAACTTATTCTTTTTATGATTACAAATATATTTTGACTGACTGATTTAATTGTCAAAGAGGTCTTAATAATCATGTTTGTCATCAAATTTTATTGTTCTCCATCATGATTCCATCAGTCTCCAACAAAATCTTAAATAAGATATAAAAAAAAAATGGAAGGAAACATATACATATATATATATATATATATTGAATTAATTACCCAACACAAGGGACAGCACTATATTAAAAGTGAAAAGGATGATCTAACTTCACATTGGCTTAGCAAAAATTCTAGTTAATGATATGTTTACTAGGATAGCATCACGTTGGTATGTATTGAAAATTTTTTTGCAGCTTTCCATACCTCCTATATCTGTCAAATTTCAAAGCCAAAGCGAATTTAATTGGCTTATTTTACGATCTAGCGTAATGAATGGGTCATGATCTGAATCAACAAGCTTGATTCTTGATCTGCAACGAGTAAAGCCTTTTTCTTGGAGTGATAGAGTAGCTACTAGAATCTTGTATAGTTGATTTTACGCGTACAAGTATCTAAAACTTTTGATGCTGTCTTTGAGAGATAAAATGAGCGGAAAGACGTGAAAAAACTCAATGCTTTCTGAATCCTAATGGGGATATAAGCGGCAGGAATTTATATACTTTTTTAATTATTGCTTTATTGGAAAATAAATAGGAAAGATAAATGTAAATTGGTTTCATAAAATTGGATAAATTTGATCTAATTTTATATCGTAATTAGTTTATCTGAATCTTAACGTAAAACTAGTTTTTAGTAGAATTTTATTATATAAATTGTGATATGGTGTAAATTTTAGATGAACTATTAAGAGAGAATAAAGAAAAATAATGAAAGATTTTTATTAGATAAAAACAAATTAAATGAAAATCAATTTTAAATAAAATTTCTTTTAAATCAGTTTTCACTCAAAATTAAACTTGATAAAAATTGATTTTTTAATTTTTAATGCTTACTAAACTAGTAAAAATAGAGAATCAGTTTCACTGTACCTAATTAGCTGATTTTTGAAATTTAACAAACACCCCTTCATTTCGTGTAAAAAAAAAAAAAGATATCTCAATCAATTCAAATTCATCAATTTTAGAAATTACTATCTACAAGACTGGCAGATATTTTTCTCATCAAATAACCACAATAACAAATCCGCTTAAGATGTTATCTCTTATTTAGCTCAATTAATCATTTAAATTAAATAATTAATTGATAATCAAATTATTAAAAAAAATTTCCATTTTCTACTTCTATAACATGGCATAAGAATTAAATCTTATTTATCTCAATTAATAATTTAGTGCATAAAAATTCGTAGCATGAATAGACAATATAATATTAGATATTATATATAATTAAATGTAAATTACATAAAATTAAATTATACTAATTTATTTATTGACCATAAATTAAAATTATTATATAATATACAAATAGATTATTATTTTTATAAAAATTATGCATAAAATTATATATTATTTTTTGCATAAAAATGAATAATAAGTAACTATATTTTTTTTTCAAAATTGGTAAGATTTATACAAGTGGTTGATGAAAATTTATTTTTAAATTTAAAATTTAAAATTAATATAATATTGAATTAAGATTAATGCAAGTATTTAGATTTAGATTCTTTTATACGAAAATTAATCTCATCGTCACACAAGGATATATAATGATAGTTTATTTAGATGTAATTATTTTAAAAATATTTAAAATTTTTATAAAATTATATTTTTTTTATCTAGAATGAATATTTAATTTATTTTATTATAATATAAATTCATTCTATGTACAATATTATACTTTTAGTTATTCTTTTTTTTTGGGGGTAAAAGAAATGGATTGAAACCCTAGAGAAAGAAAGAAAAAACTATAAGTGAACTATGAGTAAACATCCCAATCACATTAGGTAATAACAAAAATTTAATTTGAGGAGGAAGAGTATTGAAGATAATAAGACCTAATTTTTGTAAGAAGTTAAATAAAATGAGTTAATCTGCACACTAATTTTCTTCTCTGTAAGTATGATAACTTACCAATTGTAAGAAAACATTCTCTTGCATTAGTCAAGAAGCTTGTATGCAGTAATTTCGAAAGTCTTTCTACTGTATCCTGTTAAATGGTGCATGGAAGTCTAAGCGACAAGCAACATTTAGGAGGTCATGTTTCTATTGTGTTCTTAAAAAAAAAAATTGTAAAGCACATCATCTTATAACTTTTGTAAAATGTTTTTATAAAAATTAAACACTTTTTCAAAAGTTTCTATGAGGTAAATATCGGAAGTGGAAAGTAAGTTAACATATATATAACATCTTGAAATATTAAATTCAGAATAATAAAAAGTAAAAATTTCAAAATAACATCAAGTGTAACTATATATTATTAAAGATGTGAGCATACCTAATTTTTATAATAGAGTTATAATTTTTAATATATTTATTAAATATACAATTTGTACAAAATTATCATTTACAACAAAAATTACAAAATTTTATGTACAAAATTGTAAAAAAATAAAGTTAAAAAAACTTGCTGTACCAATGAGTATGTATATATTCCATAACAAAACTCTAATATAATCGTCATTTTTTTTGGTACATATAGTCATCATTTTTTAATTTAATTATGTTAGTTATATTTATAATTAAAATTTTGAATTAACATGTCTTATAAATGAGTAACCAACATGTCTTATACATGAATAACCAATATCCATTAGGGATTTGAAGTGATTAACTTGTCTTATTGTGTCAATATGACATTCCAAATAAGTGTGTGCTCGATAATACAAAAACATTTTCCACTAAATTTAAATATTGAATTTTAAATGCTAAATCAATTAAATATTAAATTTATAGTGTGTGTGCATATTTTCTTATTTTAAGCACCAAATTTAGTGAATAATTTAATTTTTATCATAAAAATATTAAAATTTTATATAATTTTAAAATTATCCTTAATTATAATTTAAAAAATTTTGTGTACCATATTCTTAGAGAATAAAGTTATATTTATTTAACAAAATCTCGTTAAAGTATGAGTAGTTGCTGAATATGTTCATTATGTGATTGTCACTGAATAGATTTAATGAATTTTTATTTAATTTGATATTTAATCTCAATAAATTAAATAAATAAAATTTAAATTCAAATTCAAATTCAAATATAAAACTATTCAGTTAAGCATTGGAATAGTGCTTTCAAACATATCTTTTTAATATTATAAAAGTTATGATATTTATCCTTACCTAAATTTTATTATGTAGCGAGTGTTTTCCACTCTATTTGTCACTAGAGGGAGAGTGAGATGAGAACTTTTAATTTTTTTATTTATTTTTCTTTTTCATTCTAATTCAAGTCATTGATAAAAATTTCGAATTTTTTAAATCTTCTTCCAATTGAAAATATATTTTCTTTTATTTGTATTAAATAATTTATATATAAGTAAATAATTATATTTATATAGAAATAAAATACTTATAAATGTCTATATAAAAATTCTGACTTTTAAATTTTTACATTATTGTTAAATATTAAATACTAAATTTGATATTTCATATTTTTTCTTTTCAAAAATTTTATCACTTTTGAATACTTATCACAATTTCAATTTAACATATTTCTTAAACTTTATAAAAAATATTTCTAAAATGTATGTTTTTTAAAGATAATATAATGAGTGTTTTCCACTTACCACTAGAGGGAGAGTGAGAACTTTTAGTCTTCTTTTTAGTTTTTTTCTTTTGTTGTTCCAATTAAAATCATGCATAAAACTTTTAATTTTCTTTAATTTTATTCTAATTTAAAATATCTTCTCTTGTATCAGTATTAAATAATTTATATATAAGTAAATATTTATATTTATATACAAGTAAAATATTTATTAACATTTAATTAGCAATATCTAATTTTGATTTGATATCTATCTAAAAATTCTTACCTTTTGAATTTTCACATTATCTTTAAATATTAAATACTAAATTTGATATTTTATAGCTTTCCTTTTTGAAATTTTTATTAAATTTGAATGTTTATCACAATTTTAATTTAAAATATTTCTTAAATTTCATAAAAAAATATTTCTAATATATATTTTTTAAGATAATGTATTAGTTATATCATAGTTTAAATTTTCACATCATCATTTTCCAATTAAGGGTGTGTTTAATTTTTTGTCATAAAGTAGTTAATTTAAATTTTTAAACAAAATCTTCTTAATACTAGATAAGTTGTGGCACTTATCCTCAATCAAATCTCATTCAGTAGTGAGTGTCTTCTTCTTGCCACTAGAGAGAGAATGAGAAATTTTATTTTATTTTTTTTTGTTCCAATTCAAGTTATGGATAAAGCATTTGAATTTGTTTAATTTTTCACTAATTCAAAATATCTTATCTTTTATCCATATTAAATAATTCATATATAAGTAATCAATTACATTTATATCGAAATAAAATGTTTATCAATACATAATTAATAATATCTAATTTTGATTTGATAGATAGTGCCAATCTAAAAAGTTTCATCATCTTTAAATATCAAATACTAAATTTAATATTTTATAGTTTCTAATTTTGAATTTTTTATCACTTTTGAGTATTTATCATAATTTAAATTTAAAATATTTTTTAAACTTCATAAAAAATATTTCTAAAATGTATATTTTTTAAGATAATATATTAGTTATGATAATATATAAACTCTTATTAAGTAATTAAATCCTCTAATATAAAGTTCTTAATTTAAATTTTTAAACAAAATTTTCCTAATATTATAAAAGTCATGGCATTTACTTTCATTCAAACCTCATTATATAACTAGTGTCTTCCATCATGAGAGAGTGTGAGACATTTAATTTTTTTATTTCTTTTCTTTTTTTATTCTAATTTAAGCCATGGATAAAACTTTTAAATTTTTTAATTTTTCTCTAATTCAAAATATCTTCTCTTTTATTCGTGTTAAATAAGTTATATATAAGTAAATAATTATATTTATATAAAAATAAAATACTTATTAATATATGATTAGTAATATTTAATTTTGATTTGGTAGATAATATTTATTTAAAAATTCTTACACTATCTTTAAATATCAAATATTAAATTTGATATTCATAGTTTCCTTTTTTTTAAAAAAAATTATTACTTTTGAGTATTCATCACAATTTTAATCTAAAATCTTTCTTAAATTTTTAAATTTTTTTCAAAATACGTATTTTTTAAGATAATATATTAGTTATGATAATACATTAATTCCTATTAATTAAATAATTAAATCTTCTCGTATAAAATAGTTAATTTAAATTTTTAAGTGAAATAATTTACAAATAAATTCATCTGAGTTTTAACATATTAGAAAAAGCTTTCAGGTGGATAATTAATTGGGAAAAATACTTATGGACAATAGTAGTTTAAATTCTTGAACTAGGAATTACATGGAAAGGATAGTTTTACTTTGGTTTCAAAAACGTTAAAGAGAGATGCACTTCAAACAAAACAAGTCCCTAAAGAGCTGTTGCATCATCAGGGCTCATAGGCCACACCACTAGATTCCGTAATCTTTTTAATGGCGAATACCAAAAGGTTTAAATCTTATAAAGTAAAGTAGAATAATTGAATTATCACATATCTGATCTGACTATGATCCATGTCATCCCATCAAAGTACACTGAAATAAAGAAGTCAATTCAAAAAATTCATTATCAATGCCAACACGATTTTTAGCACTTTATATATCGTTTATTTATGATCAGTTGCAAAGTTAAATGGACAAGTCGGAGTCTAAACTTTTAAAGATTTTGATGTCTTTATAATTATACACAATAATTATGTACAAATTTATTTACGAAAAATAAAAATTTCGAATAATTTTTTAAAATTTATCAACATTTAACTTCTTGAAATGATTTTTTTTTTTTTATTCAGCTGACCTCTCTTCTTCCAAACGTTGAACATGCATGAACTTCCTCAGGGTTTGTAGTATGACAATGGAAAGAAAATTGGTATGATTTCAATTGGTTGGTGCTTGAGTGTTGTTCCTTTTATATCTGCTTATCTATAAACTCATGGTGGCCAAAGAGATTCTCTGTTTCCAATTTGAAACCTTTCCATCTCAACATTGATTTTGAAGTTTTAAAATTGTAGCTTTTTTGGCAAAAGAATGTAGGGCAAGGGACCAGTTATTAGTGTGGTCGACTTCTTGTGCTAATGGCCAGTTCATGCTAAAGTGAAGCCATATGGAAAACTTGTAATAGACCTTTATGGCTATCCAAACTCTTTGAACTTTAAGATGACCCTCCAGCATATTAGGAAGGACCACTGGACAAAGAAAGTAAAGGAAATTAAAGTACACTTAGATGTAGCTCTCTTTAAGAGTGGTCTACAATTAGTAACAACTAGCGTCATTCACAACTAATTCATAATCAGCCACATAAAATTGAGCTCCACATTTTAATGTTTGTGTGCAAGAGCCCACGTATTCTTGATTGTGAAGTGATGGTGAATTATTTTTTCTTTTTCTGAAGCTCTAGTTACCGAACCCAGCATCTCTAGGGGTAGAGTGGAAGGATATGCAAGAGGGGAGGGCCATGCCGCCCATGTCCCCAAAAAGAACCTTATATGTTTCTATATATATTTATATATGTATGTTATGAGTCCAATTGCAAAGTATGAGACTTGTCTTACATAAAATATATGGAACATTTACCTGGAATTTATATGGATTTATGTTCTTTATTCTGAACATTCAGCTCTTGGATTGTGGTTATCTTATATGAGTCTATGGCCCATAACTTGAGTTTCTCAATGAAAAATTGAGACATTAACACAGTTTATATCTGTGATCTCAATAGTTAGGGTTTTGGTGTAATTCTCCTATAATCCATATTAATGTATAGTGATTTTAGATTTTTTTTTTAACCCAATGCCAGAAAATTACTGAGGCCTCTGTCTCTAATGTGCA
>JANHAO010025664.1:0-11290 GCA_026873985.1 Saraca asoca
AAATTTGTAAATGTATTTATAAAATTTTAGAAGGGAACAATGTATATAATACTATGTGTAAAGTCAGAAAGCATGAAGCCTTGGGACCAAAGGCCACCCCAGATCCCCTACTTCTGTCATTCGTGATTTTTCAATTGTGTAAAAGTTAAAAGAAAAAATAAATAAATTTGGTGTAATTTTGTGTATTTATGATTACTTTTCTTTGATACTTCTGGGAAAAGAGAGCATTTGCTTATAGGTGTTGGTCAAAGACACCAATTTTGGGTTTAGTTGAAAGATGACTCTGCCTTTGTGCTACTTTGCCCTTTTTATATATAAATATACAAATCTGTTAAGATGTTTCTCATCTTAGCTTCAAAGAACTTGCAAGATTTTTGGTGAGCTCTTGTTTTCTTACTTGCTCTTATCTGCATGCATATAACATGGATGGAGCACTAAAAACGATTATCACCTTAAACACATGGCTTGTGTTCCTTCATTACTTCACTAGTAAGGGCACGTCAGTAGGAGCGAGCATGTTGGAAGAAAGATCAGTGAGGATGGCAATCCTGGTACGTACCAAGCAACTACTATTGAAGCTAGAATTCTAGATCTTACGTGTTTTTATGTTGAGCAAATTTTTGTGTATGCAAGTAGTTTTGCACTTAAGTGAGTAGAGTTATTTGTGCATACTTATATACAAATATCATATCAATTTAAAAGTTTAAACTGTTAAATAAAATTAGAAAAAATGGTTATATTATATTGTCAAAATCTCTGTACTAGAAAAATTCTTTAGGTTTGAAGGTTCGCTATGCATAACTCTTCCATTATATGCCATATTTAATTTTGATTTTTTAATTAGAAGTGCAGGAGTACCATGCAAAAGCCTGTATCGTACGACACAATATAATGCAAGAACCTATAATTTTGGATCTTACAGGTTCTTAGTCAAATTTTGCTGGTAATTCTTATACTCAAACAAATACTGTGTAGTTAAATCATCTTAAAAAATTGAACAGAAACATTTAAATTTAAACACATGCAACGCATATAAGTTGGTTTTTAAATAAAACAAGGCTAATATTAGTTTTAAATTCTTTGAAATATTTGAAACAATTAGAACTATAATCCCTAGACCTTTACCAGTTTTCTAGGCGGATACTAAAGTCTTTAAAAGTTTCAAGCTCAACCTAGTACCTTCTAAAAATAATGTTGCACCAAATTGCACAACTCAAACATTTTAAGCATAACTAAAATTATTTGCAATCATCCAAATAATTGAGTAAAATATTCTAGAAATTAAGAAACCTATTTTGGAATTGCCCGACGCCGGAGTTTTAAGGTTTTTCCAAAAGCAATTCAATCCGGGATCCTGTTGGATTTGGACAATTAAAGCTTCAAAATCTTATAAGGAAGCTCCATTAACCTTTAGAAAAGCTTGAACGCAGCAGAAGAACACTAGAAAGCTTGCCATCGATCTGGTCCAAGTGTCCCAGTCTTGCCGGTGATCCACGCCAAAAAATGCTTGAATCAGGCCTTTATTTCCTTCCCAAGATGCTAGCTAAGCTGAAGGAGCAGACTTCCAATTCAAAATCAAGAGATTTTGCTAGGACCGAAGAAGGAGGAGCAAAATGGGTTTTTATCGGTTTGAGCTCACTGGTGTGGTGTGAACGCACCGTGCTCAATACGCAACGTTTTGACCTTTAATAGGGTCGGCCCAAAATGATGTCGTTTTGGCCTACTGAAGTAGAAAATCCAATTTTCTACTTCAGCCCCAACAGTTTCTAAAACTGCATTTTGGCCTGCAATTTTCATAAATTACAAATAGGTCCCTGTGCAATTTTTATAAATTGTAGTTTTGCCCCTATAATTTCAATAAATTATATTTTGGTCCCTGTATATAAATATATCCAAACTTTGGCCATTATTCATTTTCCGTTATACGTGTGACCTAGAATGCCCTTAAAATGTTGGCAAAAGTCCATAATACCCTTCAAACTATTTGAAAGCATATAAAATTAATCAAATTAATTTTATCCAATAATTAATTGGATTAATAATTATTAGATAAAATTTTATCCATAATCAACAGATCTTAATAATGGCTAGTTATTAGATCTTGACTAGTGTCATTTTGATGCAGAAGTTAATCATTAATAATTACTCTCATAATCCATAACCCTTTTATAGAATTGATTAAATGAACTTCTCACCATGGACTTCATCTTGATTGTGCACTGAACATGATATGCAATACAAGATGAATATACAACCTTTATAATATCCAAATCAATACAGAAGGTATAGTTATAGATAAAATAAAGCTCAATCAAATTGACTCTAGGGCACCTATCTCAGACTAACAACTTGTTCAATAGATCAGATTGCTAAAAAACTCCATTGATATAATATATATATATATATGATATAGGTTATTAGAAGATACTTTATTAAATATTGATTAAAAATATTATAATTAAAATAGTAAAAGAAATATTTTTAAGTCTCAATGCTACTTCTTTATTTATCAGCTAATAGGGAAAATTTTATAAGCATTGATTGTGGAGCCAACAATGATTACATGGATAAGGGAATTGGTTTTAGGTATCAGACAGATGGAGATTTTGTAGAAACAGGAACAAACTAAGTGCTATGACTTACTTCTACTGTAGGTCTAGATTCTTTGTCTTTCGAAAGAAAATTGCAGACGCTAAGAAGCTTTCTGGATGGAACAAGGAACTGTTGTACCTTGAAACCCAAACAAGGCAAAAATAGAAGCTTTCTCATTAAAGCTTTCTTTGCATATTGAAACTATGATGACAAAAATCAAAACTCAACTTTTAACCTTTAGCTTGGAGTCAATCGTTGGGAAAATATTGTCTATTACAATATATACATTGATTATCAAGTCTTGGAGCTTGTTCATATCCCCTCAACTAATGCCATAGATGTGTTCCTTGTAAAGACTGGCCTTACAATACCTTTAATTTCTTCCTGGGAACATAGGCCTTTTAATAACTCCATTTATCAAATCTCCATTTCACAAGTCTGGCTATTGGGACGGTTTGATGTTGGTGCTCCTGACTACCCAATCCATTACAGGTAATGATCCAACTTCACTACTTTATTATTTTAAATGATTCACATCTCCTTTTGAATGTTATAAAATAAAGAGAGGTTTTTTCTACTTTGTAATCAAATATTGAGATATCTATGTAACTTCAGTAAAAAAAGATAAAAAAGAGTTTGTATAAAGTTTAAATCAGAACATATCTTTAAGTATTCTCATCAAATATTAGGAGCCATGATTTACTCTAATAATGGCAAAGGATTTAGTTGCTTATATTAATGTATTTTTCGTAGTCTATAAGCATGCAAATGTATACATAGGTATAGGGATGACATATACAATAGAATATGGAGCTATTATAGTCCAGAGTATTGGTATCCATTCAACACATCAGTTGATATTGATTCGGTGAGAAAATCTTATGCATTACCATTACAAGTTCGGAGAAGTGCAACTCAATCCTCAAATGTCTCTTATGACTTGGAGTTTTAATATAACAATGAGTTTTTGAGCCTAGACAAATCTTTCAAATATTGCATGTACTTCCACTTCGCTAAAATTGAACAGCTTCCACCTGGGCAACAAAGGATAATTAGTATTTCTCTTAATGGCAAAAACATCCTTTCCAAGCCTTTAGCTCTTGAATACTTGAAGCCAGTCACTGTTATTAGCCCTAAAAATGCAATTCAAAATTATGTTCATTCTAGCATTAATGCCTCGCCAGAATCTAATGCTCCCCCTATGCTCAATGCCTTTGAGATTTATAAATTAGAACCAAAGCTATGCTTCCCAATAGACACGAGATGGTATGTTCCAAATTCATTCCTTATTGAAATTTTAATTTTTCCTTGTTTTGCTTTATAATTTTTTATAATCTATGGTTTGATATACTGTTGTATGATTGACAACACCATTCATAGTTGATGCTGTCATGGACATCAAGAGTACATACAAGCTCTCTAAATTAAACTGGCAAGGTGATCCATGTGTTCCAAAACAATTTGCATGGGAGGGCCTGATTTGCAACTCTGGCATTACTTTAAGGATCACATCATTGTGAGTACTTCACTTCTAAGCATTGACCATAATAAAAAAAGAGTTTGATCATATTGCAAAAATTCAATAGTGAAATTGCAAATTTTGGTATATAAATTGTCTAAGTAGTTTTACTATTGAAAAAACTGAATGCCACGGCTTATTAAGCACCTACCAAAATGATGGATGGACTTCTAATATTTTTAACTATTGGTCAATCTATATACAATTCTGCATCATATTGTCCAAGCAGTTTCTCTACTAAAAATAAAATCTTCAATAGGTAATTTATTTTATTCAATCATGCATATAAGAATTTATTGTCTAGCAGATTAAAGGGGCATATAGCTCTAGCAATATTCAAACTTAGCTTGATAAAATATTTGTAAGTATCTTAGCCTCTCATAAAATATTTCATATATGGTTGACAACATTGAAACAATACATGCCCCTAAAGTTGACCGTAAACAACATTTCATCATTCCAAGGATTTGTCCAATAACAATTTAACTGGGCATGTTCTTGATTTTCTATTGAAATTGCACTTTTTGAGGATTTTGTAAGTCAACCAAATGATTTTGAGTTTGATTTAAAAGATTTTTATCTAGAATTGTTGCAACTCCATTAGCAGAAACCTACAAGGAAATCAACTCTTTGGTGTAAATCTGGGAGAACTCATTCAAAAGTCAAAGAATGGATCACTTGTCCTTGAGTATGCCATATTTCAAGTTTTAGTTTTTGTATAATACTATACTTCTATTATATATATTATTTATATCATGATATTGGAATATTTCTGACTAGTCACACACAAAGATGATTTCATATGATGTGTTTATTTGTTATTGTAAATCCTAGTTATGGTGGAAATCCAACTATTTGCTCTCCCAATTCTTGCAACAAGAGTAGTAAAAATAAGGCAGTCATTCCCTTGGTAGCATCACTTATTAGGGCTTACATATTAGTAGCAGCAATAACTTTCTAGATGTATAAAAGAAGAAGACTAGGTAATTGTATCCAAATTTGTGCCTTGTATTGAAGTTAAGAGATTTCAAAAATTACATCACATTTAGCATAAATGGCTTAAGTTTATAGAGGATGAAACATAAATTGCCAAGACTTCCTTTTTTTTAAAAGATACCAAGTCCACTTACATAGTTGATTCTAATAAACCCTATTCTAATGGCATTGTCCTACTTTCCAAGTTCCCAAAGCAATGAACAAGTTAAGCCATTTCTCCGAATTCAATGAGAGGATATAGTCAAAGAAACAAAAATTCACATATGTTGAAGTGTTGAGAATCACAAATAACTTTGAAAGGGTTATGGGGAAAGGAGGATTTGGGATAGTCTACCATGGTTATTTAGGTAATGCCCAAGTAGCCGTTAAGGTACTTTCTTCATCAACTCATGGCTATCTACAATTTCTGGGGGAGATACTACTAGATTTCTTTCAAATATTCATTTAGTATCAACTAGATGCTTACTTGCCATTGTTATTTTTTAAAATTTCACTTAAGTTGAAGACGTTGTAACTTCTGGTTTAACAGACTGAACTTCTTACTATGGTTCGCCAAAAATGCTTAATTGGTTTCATTGGATATTGTGATGACGGTTCCAACTTAGCACTTACTTATGAGTACATGGCCAATGGAGACTTAGTAGAGCATTTATCATGTAATTATGATAAACTAATCCCATCTTTTTTTTTTTGGTAACTATTGAGAAAATAATTATGGTTTATAAGAGAAAGAAGTAGAGAAGCTATAGAAAGTTGGAGAGAAAACTTTAATATATTATTAAAACAAATAAAATGGCTGAATTACATAAAACTTAACTTTAATGCTCTATTTATATAGATTATATAAAACTACTAACTAACACAAATACATAAGACTTCAATACCTTTAAACTTTGGGTGCATCACAAGTGAACTTATAACATAACCTAAGCCCATACAATAAATGAATTAATAAAATTATTACTTTCAAATACTCCCCCAAGTGGAAGCTTACAAAACTAAAGCTTGTTATATAAATTTGAACTTTCAAAAATAAAATGCACTAAGCATAGCTATAAAGAAAACTTGACGAATTTCAAACTGCATGAATGGGTTGAAATCAACACAACATGTGAAAGACTCACCCTAAATTGCAGCACTCATAAAGACTAAAAATAATACCAAAACATTGGTAGATACAACTCCGAGAAGTCTTTAGCCAACTACCCTCTATTGCTCCCTCGACCTTCTTCCAAATGACACAACTTCCAAAAATCTTCTACCTTTGTTTCTCCCTTAACTTCCTAGCCAATCCTCAAAATCAACAACATGTATGGTTGGAACCATGCCAAAAACACTTATACTATCCCAAGTTTTGTTCATTGCAGTCAACTCCATGATATCAAAGCATGAAATACACTTTTGAATAGAAAAATAGAATTCAAGAACCAATCCACTACTAAGCAGCCAAAACTAGTGGTGCAAATTATTTTGATTTAAGGATAACATCACCAAACTAGGCCTATGCAAATACAAGTCATGCTAAATAGTGCTCCATCTGAAGACACTAAAACTAAAATTATCTAAACATGCATAGCACCAAAAATGTACTCCAAATGCATACCAACATAACATTGCCAACAATAAAGTTGCAAGACTTGGAGCAACACTTAACATATTTTTAGCACTAAAAATGTTGTTGTCAAAATGTTGCTGGAAAACCTATTTCTAGTAATAGCTCACTAAATCAAACTTTAGTGGAATGCATACTAGAAAACACAAAACCATAGTACCTAAAGCCAAAAATCACAGTGCAAATCCATTGTCAAACAACCCAAAAGCAAGCCAAACCAACCGCAACCATATCTGGAATAGCTATAGCATAATTGATACAAAACATTACTACCACCCTTAAGCTAATTGCCTCCATTCTCAATAAACAAAATCCCACATCACTAAAAGATAACCAAATGAAATCAGGCCTTTCTATATGTACAATGCCAAAATGCTTCCTAACTAGCATAATTGTCCTACAGAATAATCAAAAACAACCAAGGTTCACCAAAATCAAGTCCAATGAACATCAAATCATGCCAAAACAACTTCTGATCCATGAGATAGAATCAACATAATTGAGTTTTCCTTGCCATGTGGTTTACTTATACTATAAAATCAACATTGTCCCGACAAAAATATGGAACACCAGAAAGAATAAATTAAATATAAAACTTTCTGAATCCAAACTCTACCAAAAATCGATAATCCATCTCTGAAAATTAGTATCCATACAACAAATAGGACAAAAGTTGAATAACATATAGCTTAATCACTCAAAAATACACCAAATAGGTGCAAAACCAATTAAAGTTTATCATGCCCCTAATTATTGGAATGCAACTGACATAAGTAGACACCTGGTGACATCAAACTACAAGCCTTATACTTACTTTCTCAATACATATTACTTGTTAAACTTCAAAAAGAGGACCAATAAATTTTTTTTTTAAATGCTTGTGATTTTGATTCACTAATAGAAATTCTTTTAACAAATTTTAGTAGAATTTCATGTATAAAATCTATTTCTCAATATTAAAACTTTTCATACAAATCTCAATTTTTGATAAACATTACAATATATAAAAAAATAATGCCTCAATGCATGTATATATGAAATTGTTTACAACCAACTATTCCTCCAAGTACTATGTCATACTTCTCAACCAAGGTGGTCTTTGAGACATTGAGCAATCTGTATCCTAAAACATTTTTATTAAAGAAAACATAGTGAGTATTAATGAAACTCAGTAAGTAGATCACTTACTTTATAGATGAACTATTATAATAAATAATTACACTATTATCACAAGTACCAATATATATAACTTTAATAAATCACGATAATTTATATACTAATCAAGAATAACATGCAATTTAAACAATCTTTCTAATCAATCTACCACTATCAATCAATGAATATAGCACAATATTCACACTCTTAAGCCCCTACTCATCCCTCATTTACTGTTCTACCAAATGTTCCTTGCTTACTCATCAATTCCAATAACATGGGGGGGGGGAATTTAGTTATATCCATATGTTATGATAGTTCTTCTACACCATAAACAAGTACCAAAATAATCTCATCTCAACTTGTATTTCTTCATGACAAGTTAACATAAAACATTTGTAACAGAGTTGCCTATTTACTTTTAAAATTCACCCCTAGAAATTTTCAATTGAGCCATATCAATTTTCTCCAAATGCTATTTTAATAATCAAACTATTCATATAAGCTAAACTTGACTAATAATTAGGCTACTTTCTTTCTACAAACTTCTCTAAATTTTCTTATTATCACATTTACTCATTTCTACTTCTAACCAAGTGTACTGTTTCATATTCACATTCCTTATCATACATCTTTTGGTTGCTAATCTCAATGTTTTGAAAACTACTATCCAATAGTTTCATTAAAGCTCTTTCAATGCATAATCTTCCCATGATCCTTTATTCATGATTAAACAATCAATTCAAGCAACATACTCATTAGTGGGTCAAAACCATAATCTAAAGAAACTTTCATTTTTGTAAATTCAATTAGCATCAAATAAAAACTTAAGATAAGTACTAAACATATAAGGAATCTATTATTCATGATCCTTGAACAAGAACATCCTAAAATTTGTCACATGAAATCTACACTCCAACAATTATTTTATTATCCTAAAACTCTAGCATTTAAGCATTACCAACTCTAATCATTAAATATTTCAAGGCCAAAAATAGTGTCATACACAATTTCTATAATTTCCCACTTGATGACAAGATATGGTAATATAATCCACCTTGTTTACCTACCATGCAATAACATGAAATTACTATGATCACATGCCATGCAATTTTAATTCAAAATTCACACTCAATCATTTATCATTTCATGGCACCACGCAAATCCCATTACATCAATGACATATGAATAAGAATATTTACTTTACTTAAATCAACTCGCATTTTATGCACACAATACCATTTGCAAACAATTTTGATATGGATCCAAGGTAATATTCTTCAATCCAATAAGGATGTTTTGATTAAATCAATACATGCTCTTTACATAAGGCATTCATGTCAAACACTTTGAATTCAATCAATTAAAGGCATACAAATTAACTAAGAGTTAGACACATAAGCAAGTTTCTTCAGGCAACTTACCATATAGTTTATAACTCAGTATTAGTGCTTTATTTGCCTTATCGCTCTAACAGTTATAACTTCCCCTTATTTCTCCAGTGATTTCATGGCCATGTCAGTATATATATGTCTAAATGTATATATATTGAAGTTCCTTAAAGAACTTGCTCTATGAATCCAATTTTTAATTCACACATAATCCATCAAGATGCACACATCATATTAGTTCAATGATCAAGTCCACATTCAATCAACTAGCCAGCTCAATATATAAACAATCTTTTCTTTATTCAAGAAGCCACTCAAAATTTAATTTACATTTGTTGGATTCTTGAATTTGTCAAGGATCCTTATCATATAATTCACAAAACTTAATCGCTCAATTCTTAGCACATTCAATGCAATGATAGCATTAACTAATTAATCATTTAATCATTTCTAATTTACAAGTAAGTCAAAACAACAGTTTACTTAATCATACAATCTATATAGCCATAGAGAAAGAGTTATAGGCAACAACTCATTAGCTTATAATCTATAAAAAACATTCCAACAATTTTTTTGATCTTTAGGTCTCACGATTCAAATAGCCCCTTATATAATAATTTTGTGATCATGATTGCAAAAATAAGGCATGCATTCATGCCTTTGCGATTCAAATTGATCTTTCCTAACCCTACTTTTGATTCTAATTGCGATCCTGATCACATGCAATTCTAAATTTCCCAAAGGTTTCCAACTTCAGGTGAGTAGACTTGTAATTTGAAATAAAATTTCTTAAGTTGAATCAAAGCATTCATATCTGACTCTCACGATTCTATTCACATTTCTATTCAAACTTAAAATTTGGGCTCACAATGATGATCGCATGCCAAATTTTACACATAATAATTAGGCTTCTTCTTTAAAATCTGCTTGCTATAAATGTCCATATGACATCATTTCCATATATGCTATTCAACAAATTTAATCATAAAACATTATGATACAAGCATATGTTAATTCTAATCAATATTGGACACTTAGCTAATTCAACTAAAACAAATTTCATATGCAACAATCTCATTTCCTCTAACCCAAAACTCTATAATCACATTCCTTCAATTAGATAACTTAGTTAATTCCAATTCTAAACTTATTTTTATACATATTACCATATTCACATAGTTATAGAATATCACACATTTACACTTTAGTTCCAAATAATCACATATATGCTACCATTCCAATATTTTCATCAAATAACTTCAACTAAGACAAAACACAAACTAATATAAATTTAGCCCACGTTCAATCACAAAGAAACTAAGCATTTTACAAACATAAGAAGAGTGAGTGATTTACTCAATTGGATAAATTCTTTGGACATAAATTATTTCTTCCAAAACTGACCATCAAACCATACCAACTTCAATTCTTCCCCCAAAGTCACTAAGAACAATTGGAAACAACTATATCAATTTCTTATGTTTAGAAAAAAGGAAGCTAGGGTTTAAAGGGTAGCATCTTGATTCATCAAGAAAATTATGAAGAAAGCTAAAATTGGAGATGTAAACACACTTACCCATTTCCAACAAAGAAGAAAGAAGCTTCTGAGCTTCAGCCATAGCCAAACTAGTGTTGTCCAAAGTAGGGCAATAGTTAGTTCCTTGCTGCCATGAGATCTTCAGGCTCTCATAGCTACAGATGATGCTTCACCATGGCACAATAGTGGAAGACTAGTTAGGTGACAATGGAAGGCGATAGATGTTCAACAATTTTGTTACTCCTATCTGCTGACACGCAAACAAATAAAAGAGAAAGAATAAGAGTAGTTGAGGTGTGTTTTTGGAAAAAGGAAGAAGGGGAATAATAATGAAACAACCCCCTTTAGGCCCTTATATATGTTTAAGCCAATAGAACACTAGATGTTAACACAAATTATTCTGAAATAATCTTATTTTAAATGAAGTAGGCAAATTAAATAATGTACCATATATTTACAATAGCTATAAGTACTTAATAAGTGAAAAT